>OU744316.1:80669336-80700711 GCA_916610145.1 Eristalis arbustorum | reverse complement strand
CGTGAAAATTGTTTTCGTCGCACAGAGCAGGAATCGAACCTACGACGTTGAGGTTGGGGTCGACGCACATACCCACAACGCCACGGGCCACCACAGTTGATGCATGTGCCACCACTATAATACATTAAACTCGTCAAAAAAATCATATTTGTGTTCTCATTGTCTCGGAGCTCGTCCTTGTTACAGGTCTTTATTCTATAACGCGTCTTCAAAGAATGGAGAATCATACGGTAACTTCCATACTACACACAGACCAGAAAGGCGAAAAAGGCACAGTGTCATGGCGTCTTTATTTATTTATTTTTTTTTATTTATTCGTCGTTTGTTAAAAAATAATACGATCATAACTCCTACACTCGAAGAAAGTAAGAGACAGAGACAGCAGCCAATTCTTTTGTATTTTATTCGGTGCACTCAGTGTACTCGGTGTACTCTGTGTATTTTGACCAGTTATGCTTGAACTTGATTCATTTGAGTGAAACACCCACGAATTTGTTGATGTTATTTGTGCAAATTTATAAAATATCAAATCATTCATATATAAAATTTCAATCATCATACTTGCTTGTCTATCCCTTATTTGTGTGTTTTCCTTGCTTTTTCGAATTAAATTTCACCTATTTTTGACATTAGAGTATTTTGATATCAGAGTATTTGGACATTTAATGCAATGGACATGTACCAACTTTCGGAGGAAGATCCATAACTAAGCTGAGTACTGAGTAGTCAAACACGCTTGGTGTTAGAGGCATGCTCTAGAACTGTGGTCGAATCCAGAATAAGGGATAAACAGTACCGCTTTCGTCCCAGTAGAAGCATAACCGACCACCTTTTCACTCTAAGAATGGTTCTCGAAAAGGCTTGAAAGTTTGCCAAACTAATCACAGCTGTTTTGCAGATTTGGAGAATGTATATCACCAAGAGCCTCCAGGTAAATTCTGGAGTATGAGATTGATATCTTCTTTTGAAAATCATTCAGTCGCTATACACGAAATACGGCACGTTGCTGTTAACGGTGCTATTTCAACAACTTTCAACGCACGCCCGTTGAAAGTTGGGATTTGGGCTATGCCCGTACATTCAAATATTATGCATCAAAAATTAAAGAAAATTATGAAAAAAATTACAGAGGATGTCTAATTGAAAAATGTGCAGATTCTGAGACGAATTTTTAACAAGGGCAAATTGGAGGTTGTGGTAATTCCCAGAACGCCTGTACAATGCACTTTACTTGTAGGTGAGTTCCCATTGAAGCAAGTGCAGAAATTGAAGTATCTCGGAGTCTTTTTCACTAGGGGTGGGAGATGTAATGCTGGATCAATATTGAAACAGCTGGAAAATCTGCAATCAGAAAGGCCGAATTTCCACTCTCACCTATGGTAATGACTGAATGACTGAAAGACTTAGATCACAAATGCAAGCTGCCGAGACGAGATGTCTTCGTGCTATTGTGGGAGTAATTTGCCGAGATCGAGAGAGAAATTCGGCAGTACGCGAGAAACTCAATGTCGAGCAGCTACTTCTCCGAACGGAAAGAGTTATGCTTCGATGGTTTGACGCAAATGGCGACTGCAACCGAACTGATGCTGCAATAATTGTATGGAAGAAGCACTTGAAGCCAGAAATAAACACTTTAGATAAGTACGTATATTTGAATTGTGTTTGTCTACTGAAATAAAATATCTCAAATTTGCAGGTTCGATCGAAATTAATTATTCAAGAAGTTAAATAAACATTCTCGATGACAAATAGAACAGCAGATATGTTTCTTGGTGCTTTCGAAAGAATCATTTTCGTCGTATAAACATTTGTTCCTTTTTCGAAAAGGCATATGAAGGAGGAGGAGTCCAAAAGTCCGTTTAATTGCTAACATAGCATGATTGGCCGAACTCAGCGAGCCTTCAATGAAGCGTTTGCTTATATTGAAACGGAGGCGGCAAAAATGGGTTTAGCGGTGAATGAGGGCAAAACAAAGTATATGCCATCATCAAGAAAGGACACACAACATCGACGACTCGGTCAGAACGTCACCATAGGCAGCTACAACTTCAAGGTAGTAAAGGACTTCATCTACCTTGGCTCCCAAGTTAATAGTGCGAACAATATCAGTACCGAGATTAAACGCAGAATAAGTCTTGCCAACCGCTGTTTATTTGGGCTCAATGTTCCTCAATGCAATTAAGTAGTAGAGCCCTCTCTCGAAAGACCAAGCTCACGTTATAAGCTTGGACTATCTCAAGAATGGATGAAGACGCCTTGGTCTCTTCGAGGGAAAAGTTCTGCGTTCAATCTTTGGTCTTGTTTGCGTTGAAGGTTCCTGGAGAAGAAGATTCAACCACGAATTGTACGGGCTGTACAGCGATATGAGTCTAGTCAGGCGTCTACGGATTCAACGCCTAAGATGATTAGGCCATATTGAGAACATGGACAACACTGCTCCAGCCCAAAGAGTCTTCGAATCCGAACCAGTGGGACAACGCAATGGAGGACGACCACGAACCCGATGGCGCACTCAAGTGGAGAAGGACCTCAACCAACTTGGAGTGTGAAATTGGAGGCAGCTGGCTAAGGATCGTGCCAGCTGGAGAGGATTGTAACTGTAGCGCCACACGAAGAAGAAGAATATGAAGGAGGAGATATAACCGCAAACCATACAAGACAGTTTGATTCATGGGTAACAAGGTTCTAGTAGTGGAAGACATATCTTCGTTCTTGTTAATTTAAACACACAAAAAATCTACTTTATATTATTACTAACTTCCTTAAGGAACTTAGCAGGGTGGACTTGGGCCTCAACAAACAAGCCAGCCAGCTCGATCTTTAGCTGTGGATCGCATAGTTGGTTGAAATCCGTTTCTACCTCCGTGCGCCTCCTGAATCTCAGTCTCCTTCTATTGCGCCGTTTCTCGATGGCGGATTCGAAGACTTTTTGAACAAAGTGTCACAATAGACAGATACAGATTTGTTGTAGTGAAGACAATTGTGATATATCTACTTATTTTTTGTGAAATTTGCAAATTTACATTTAATACCAAAAGTGCAAAAACGTACCACACATTGTAATTATTCCTCTTTAGGCCAGTTGCTGTTTTTTGCTTCTTAATCCCTCTTGCAATTCAATTGCAATGTAATATATACACAAAATTAGGAAAAAGCGTTATAAATTATAACTCATTTATTAGTTGTAAATGATAACTGACGACAACGTGATCATAGAAGAGTATGGAGAGCTGTTAATTTCGTTTATAAGAGCAGTGTTAACGGAGTATGTGAAATTAATTCAGAAATAACCAGATCTACCACCCTTTTTATCAAATTGTCCACCCATATTCTTCTAGATCTACCAGGCTTTGAACATTTCAAGTCCCAATACTGGTTAAGAACTTTGTTTATCTGCGCTAAGCCCCGGAAATGACTTGAGTGCGTCGAAGAACTAAGCTATCTCTGTCTAAGACCTTGATACTTGAGGACTGGGACTAGTCCTGCTATTTGGTGAGATTCTTGGTAGCTTCGTGAGAAAAATCATTATTTTGCAGGAGAAGATTTAACGACGCAACGCTGTAAAACGACATTGGCTTAGTCAAACGAATTCGATTGTTTCGACTCAGATGGCGAGGCCATTTAGAGAGAGTGGACACCAACGCTCAGACTCGGAAATCGTGCTGGGAAGGGACCACAATCAGTTGGGTGTACAACACTGGAAGCATGTTCAAAGAGGACTAGTTCCACACTGCAGCAAATGTGCAAAATTCATTAATTTTCTGTAATAATAGCCCTACTTATTTTTAACGCTATTTATCTTCTTATTGATGCGGGCCCTCACCAATAACTCGGTTTGAGGTTCTGCTGAACTGAAGTTTAAACTTCCTCTGTGAAAGTCATATCCACCCTCTCAGGGGTAGGCATTTGCATATTACGCTGTACACCAGGTGTGGTTCAGTTTATCCGCGACAAGGACATACAAATAAATTTCGATCAATACGTATTTATTGAAAGCTTTTTTTCACATAATCAGTTTGAATTCAGATCGGTGAATTTATATCCGATTTGCTTGCATGTTTACATAAATCCGATTTGCTTACAGAAGGCGTTTAACACGGTAAGCGAAGAAGGTTTTTCTTTTATTGGCCAGATTCGACCTGAATAATTTCTGGAGTTAGTCAAACTAATGCACATAATTCATGCACATTAAGAAATAAAAAAATAATGAATGCATCAGATTTTCTTTAATAAGTTGTACGTAGCCGAATTCAAGGCCGCATATGACAGCGTGCATAGAGACGAGCTATACAGCGCCATGTCTAGTTTTGACATTCCTGCCAAACCCGTCAGGTTGTGCAGGATGACGATGGAGAACTCTCGCTGCTCCATCAAAGTCGGTAACGAACTCACCGAGACCTTCAATGTCAAAAAAGGTTTGAAGCAAGGCGACACGCTGTCATGTTACTTCTTTAACATCATACTTGAGAAGATCATGCGAAACTTAAACGTAAACACCCGCACGATATTCCAAATGTCCGTTCAACTGCTTGCTTACGCGGACGATATTGACGTGATTGGACGAACGCAGCTAGCCGTCAATGAGGCGTTTGCTGGCATTGAAGCGGAAGCGGCTAAAATGGGTCTAGCGGTAAACCACGGCAAAACAAAGTACATGCTGTCATCACGGAAGGACGCACAACAACGACGTCTCGGACAGAGCCTCATATAGGGCAGCAGAAACTTTGAGGTAGTCAAGGACTTCGTCTACCTAGGCTCCGGAGTAAATAGGGACAACAACACGAGTACCGAGATCAAGCGCAGAATTACTCTTGCCAATCGCTGTTTCTTTGGGCTCAAGAGGCAATTGAGTAACAGAGCCATCTCTCGAAACACCAAATTGACCTTGTATAATACCCTGATCATCCCAGTCCTGCTCTATGGCGCAGAGACTTGGACGCTTTTGAAAGCGGATGAAGAAGCACTTGGTTGTTTTGAGAGAAAAGTTCTGCGTACGATCTTTGGTCCTGTTTGCATTGATGGCGTTTGGAGGAGAAGATTCAACCACGAACTATACGGGCTGTACAGCGGCATGCACCTAGTTAAGCGGATTCAACTCTTAAGATGGCTGGGTCATGTAGAGCGGATGGACACCACAGCTCCGGCCCGAAGAGTCTTCGACACCGAGCCATTGGGACAGCGCAACAGAGGACGTCCTCGCACTAGATGGCGCACACAAGTGGAAAAGGACCGCAACCAACTTGGTGTGCGCAACTGGAGGCAGCTGACGAAAGATCGTGCTGGCTGGAGAGGCATGCTTGTCCTCGTTGACCTTAAGACCAGCTCGTTTCGCCTGTTCCTCAATTGCCGTGAAAGCTTCCACGATGGCACGTTGGGACCGCGCGACGATGTCGATGTCATCCGCGTATCCCAACATCTGGACTGACTTGTAGAAGATAGTGCCTTCCGTGTTGACTTTTGCCCGCCGCACTATCTTCTCCAGTACCAGATTAAAGAAATCACACGACAGCGCATCTCCTTGCCGGAATCCGGTGCAGGCTTCGAACGGTTCAGAGGTTTTTGAACCGAACTGCACTGGTGCGAAACAACCGGATCAGTTTTCCCGGGACCCAGAATTCGGCCATCGCTTCAAATAGCTCTTTGCGATGAATGCTGTCGTATGCGGCTTTAAAATCGATGAACAGATGGTAAGTATCGATTTGAAAGTCGCTGGTCTTCTCCACGATCCGCCTTAGTGTGAAGATTTGGTCTATAGTCGATTTGCCGGGCCGGAAGCCGCTCTGGTACGTGCCAATTAGTGCGGTGCAAAACGCCTTTAGACGTTCACATAGTACGCTGGATAGGATCTTGTAGGCGACATTGAGTAGGGATATACCTCTGTAGTTCTTGTAGGATGTAGGATCGCCTTTTTGTGGATTGGGCATATGGAGCTGATATTCCAGTCGTCGGGCATGCTTTCATCTTCCCAAATTCGGCAAATGATTTGGTGCATGTTCCCTACCATTACATTGCCCCCAGCTTTGAAAAGCTGCGATGGCAAGCCATCTGAGCCTGCGGCTTTGTTGTTCTTCAGCCTTTTAATGGCTGTACCGACTTTTTCAAAGCTAGGTGGGAGGACTTCTTCGTCGACTGGAGTTAAGATTTCCTGGTTCCCTATCACTCTCTCCTGGTCAGGCCCGCTAAGCAGCTGTTGGAAGTGCTGCTTAAACACATCCACTATTCCCTGGGGGTCCGTAACTAGGTTACCCTCGCAATTTCGAAGAGCCTGGGTGCCTTTCCAAAAGCCATCATACTACGGGTTTCTTTTCGGGGGTGGTAGGTAGCCTAAAGTAGTTTCCGCTACCTCTTTGATGGCCAAGCGGCAATGCAACCCCATCTCGTTGGCACCTGACGTAGGCATACCGAAAGCCTCTCACTTATTTGCTCTTCGTAGGCTCTGGTAATCTCTGGTGTGCTTAGGTGTCCAATGTCAAAAGTTCTCTTTGTCGGCTGGTGCAGCTTTCTGACTTTGGACAGTCGAGCTCTGAATCTTGCTGCAACAAGAACGTGGTCAGAGTCGACGTTTGCCCCCCTGAATGTTCGCACATCCAGGATATTTGACGCGTGTCTTCCGTCAATAAGCACATGGTCGATTTGGTTGGCGGTTCGACCATCCGGGGACCGCCAGGTTACTGTGTGGATTTTTTTGCGAGGGAACCTTTAGCTACTTATGACCATATTACCATAATCGTTTAAGTAGCAATAGATTCATTATATTGTTATATATTATTATATATTCTCCAGAAATACTGATTGCCCACCCTGGGATCGTAACTGGGTATAATTCAAAAGGTTGATTAAGTTGCCTTAAATTGGCTTACCGAGTTCTTTAACAATATTTCTTAGTAGGGTTTTTGAATAATTCCTGCTTCAGACGATTAAAACTGAGGGTTTAACTAATACGAGAAGAAAATCTTTAATTTCTATTGTATTCTCATTACATTATAATAACAACCAGATGCACTATTAAAATCGTACATAAAAATTGTAAGATTATAACTCATAAATTCAAAATGTAACGTTTCTATACGTAACCCTTTTCTCGCAAAACTCAATCATAGATGGAGCCACATGTTGATAAAAGCATATCCAACGTTGCTACAATCCACAAGTTTTCTCCAATTTGACATTTCTCTAAGCAAACACGATCCACAGCTGCCGCTGCATTGGCTCTTGCTGGTTTGTTTTGTTTTCTATTCTTATCAGTCTTCGCGGCAGGTTGCCGACGTTTTGTGTACGTGAATTAGAGTTTGTTTTCATTACATTTGCGAGAAAGGAGTTAAATTAAAACTGCATATATCAGGAACAATACTGTCCGTCAACAAATCAATTATCCGTCAGTCATAGTCTACACAACAAATACTCCAATCAGGTGAGAAAAGTGCAACATAACTGCATAATGCATCATCACCACCCACTTTCGTAGAAATTTCTGAATAAAAGAAAACGTGTAACCCATCCCCAGTAAAATGAAAAAAAAGCGAATTTCATATACCCATTCCTTTCTTGTGCCGGGCGGTGAGAGGCTTTGCGAAACAACTGCCTTCTGGTGACCTAATAATGGAAAAATGAAGAATAACCAGAATTCTACATCACCACCAGAGTCTACAGAGACGCACACTCCAGTGGAACTGGTTTGGATTTCAACATATCCAACGACAGTGGGTAATCTACAATCCCAGGCATTAGAAAACGTGTGTTGTGGTAGCTGCGATTCAGTGGCCACCGTTCACTGCCGCAAGTTTCCAATTTCAATTTACCATTCCACCTGTAAGCTGAGCTCTTATTTCTCACTGTCACTAAAAGAACCGACTGCTTGAGAGACTTGAACTCATTTGGAGTTTAATTCCTTTTTGAGTTCATGAGCACGGAATTGGTATGCCACCTGAAAACTGATTTAATGACTATTTTGTGGTATGCTGCTGTTTGCTGTGCTGATGGAATTACAAATGTGCGATGAATGGTAAAAGAACTTTGAGTGCATTCCATTGGGTCTGCCGTCTAAGCGTAGGCTTGGAATAGTGTTTACTGCACGGTATGAATTCGCATAGTTGAGTGAATGCTTATGAATTGCGTTCGGTATTAATAAAAATGCTAAATTTGGAAGTTTGGCCACTTGTGTGAAACTTGTTTTATAAATCGGAATTATGTGAAGTTTTATACTTTAAACACGTCATTAGTCGTAAAGAAAGAAAGAAAGCTAGAGTGGAAATATGTTTACTTTCATATCATCGATTTCATGCATGCATTTGGTCACGCAGTCGATGGGCAGAATATTTTCGTTCATATGCCTTTGATATGCTACTGTCTGAGCATCTAGACACAGCTAATTATTTGTTTTTAAAACAATAATATGTGTTTTTTTAAATTCGTGCAGTGATGGTTTATCTATTCGCTCCGAAAACTCCAGTGTACTCAATTTTTCATCCAAGGGTCGCCGATTTATTCCCGAAAAAATATGAGAATTTACCACTAGAATTGTATTTACCTCAGTCAGTTTATTTTTGATTTGATGTATTTTAGTTTAAAGCGTGTTCCATTGATAGCGAAATGGTTCCAAAACAATTAAATCAATAAATTAAACAATTAAAATAATTGTATGGCTTAAAATAAACGACTAATTCGAGATGTCGAAGACAGTATGTAGCTATGAGCACGAGTGGCTCCTCGAGACAAATGCGAATAGCTAAGCAGTTTATAACCACTCCGTGATAATTGCCGTTCAGAAAAGGCGAGGAACAAATTCTGAACCACAAGTCAGGAGTCGTACACGGATGCACGTCTTATGATAAGTCCGTTAGTCGATGGACAGCAACGGAGCTCACCACGACATTGGATACATTTGAGCGGTTAAGAAACCAAAACCTTAACAGTTCATAAAAATGTTAAGGCACGGTTTAAGTGTTGTAGAGAATACAGAAGTTCGACAACAGATGACAGGAAACGTGTAGTGTGGTCAGATGAAGCAAAATGTAGTCGGTTTCAGTCTGATAGTAAGCAATATTGCTAGGGCTGTCATGGAGAGACTATAGAACAGAAATAAAGTACTAGAAAGATAGCCGACTTCACAGCTGTTTGTCACCCAGTCCTTCGACGAATTTTACGGAATTTCCCCTACTTTTTGACGGATATTCATGAATGAATGACAAGTATTCATGAGTCAACGCACACTGTCTCATTTTTACGCACACATATCAAGTACCCCACGAAAATGGCGGCTGATTCGTGCATATTTGTCCCCAACAAAGTCAAAATTCGTAAATTCCCCACATAAACAAAACAATTCATGAATATCTGTCAAATTCGTGAATCGTTTTGGGGACTCTGTTCGTGAATATAATAAATTAACCAAATACTAGATGTAATTAAAAGTTGTATCATTCGTGAATATAACATATCAGAAATTCTTACGAATCGATATATGTATATATTATATAAAATCAGCACAACGATATATGCTTATTGGTACTTTTAATTAATGTATAGTAGAAAAGAGCAGACTACTTTTAAATGTTTCTTTACAACAGTAAATTTTTGTAAATATCAGGCAATTATTCGATACCCAGAAAATATATAGACATGAGGCGAATATATTAAGACACATTCATATGAACGACGAACTGCGACCACGAACTTTCGGTAACAACCCCTTTTCCGGCAAATATAGTATAAGCAAAAAGTTAATCTATGATTAATACGAGTATTACTGATCTTTTTGTATATCAGAATATGAATATATTCGCACCAGCTAATATCAGGAAATATTAGTTTTAACCCATCCCTATATGAAAATTTACAAAAAAGACATGACTTAAACCATGAGTCAGCGCAATCTAAATGAGTTGAAGGAAAAAAATGCTGATATGATTTAGCGAGAGCAGATTTTATTTTTAAACGATTTGGTATTTTTTCATCTTCTTCGTTTTTCTGAAAACAAATTGCTTCTTCTGATATGCAAAATTTCCTATCAAGGCATATACCATATTTGGATTTATTATTAGAAATCAAATAACATTGAATTAACATAATTAGTTGATAGTTATTTTTCACCAATATGTAGATGTATTGGACCCTTAACATATAAATATATTGTTTACTACTGTAATTCGTGAACACTGCCCAATATTAAATTCTTTGCGCAGTTTCCCCTACTTTTCGCGGTAAGAAACAATTTGAATTCGAATTTGAATTCTAGAACTTGCATTGAGTTGTAATAATTTTAGCTATGATATTGTGGTTGCCGTGGCGGCCGGTAAAATATTCCACCTCAGTAGAATGCAGGGGAAGGCTATCAGCTGTTCGAAGAGCGTTGCAGTTGCAGTGCGTTGCAGTTGACATCCACAAAAATCGTATTTGCCGGACTGCAAAGAGGTGCCTGATGTATTCCACACATACCCCACACTTGTTGTCTCGCTCCCTCATATTAGCTCTTATGAGTTGTCAATTTTTTGACAAGACGCCACGCACGCACCGGATTCTATGGGTTTGGGCCTGTATTCTTGTCCGCCGTGTCGGTGAAAACCTGGGGAAAATGTTATAAAAAACGCTGTCAAAATAGTTTTAGGGAAAATGGACGTAGAAGTCGGCTATCTCTCTAGTACTTTATTTCTGCTATAGAAAGACCCCATATCAAAAAAAAAACAGTAAAACACGGTGGAGGGAATGTCATAGTGTGGAGTTGCATCACATGGTTGCCAAAAGCTACCCAAAGCATACTTCCAAAATGGTCAAAGAACGGCCAGCAAAAAGTCCCGACCTCAATGCTGTTTAGAATTTGTGGTCCATCGTAATAAAACGATTGTGACAGTACTGAACAACCCCACCAAACCTGGAAGAGGTTTGAGATTGAGTGTAGCGGGAATGGCAGAATATTCTAAATGAAATAATAGAGAAATTGGTAGGAAAATAGGGGATTATGGACAAAGCATTGTAAACCACTCTACTCCTAATGTTAAAAGTACAGCATTGAGTATATTAAAATTATTGTTCTTAAAATTTTTTGTTTGCCACTTTGAATTATGGTCGAAATTTTAAAATTAAACGTGCACCCAAATCTATTCTAAACCATTTTCGTAGTCAGAATTAGACCATTTGTTAAAGACGAACCTAGAATTTAATTTATAATCTACTATTGTTGTACTTTTTTGACGATGTGTGTATCCTCCCAAACACAATTTATAAATCAGATAAACTCTCAATGAAATTCAATTAGCGTAATAAAACAATTTATTGAATGCCGATTGAAACTCGCAAAACTTGAACAAATTGCACAAAATCTCTCTAACAGGATACGTCTTGGCGATCTTGTGTTTTTATAATCCAAGTCCTACACATTCAAAATACTAATCCAGTCTAATACTAGTTCTCAAAAAACAAAAACCTTTTGGAACTTAACGACCACTAAAATTGATTATGAGTATATATTTACATAAAAGCAACTGCGACATTCGAAAAGTAATATTAAGCTCATTGACCGCTTGGAGCCCTAAAAGTCTCGATGGGCTAGAGTGAAAGTATGAATACCATAAATTTAACGAAAGCGATAGTTTATTGTTGTTTCATTGAAAAGATAAATAAGATTAATGAACGTTATCACTTGGAAAATTTCACCAAGGTCAAAGAAAGAAAAACAAAAAAGAAATACAAAACTAGTCAGTGTGATTATATCACCTGAAATTTATTACCAATTTGGTCTCGTGCATCAAGAATTGACTGCATAATAAAAGGAATTGGAATGTGGTTGTTATAACACTACGCTGTTAGATTTTGTAACCTGTATTTCAAGATATAGCTTTTAGTGGATGGGTGAGATATTTGAAAGAAAATGAAATAGTAGAGTTGTGAAGAGATAGGTGAATTTTTGAAACCATTTCCCTTTTAGTTGTGTTGGTATTTGATATCTCTTTAAATATCGTTAGCCTCTAATTGAATTGAATTTCCCTTTTCCACGATATTCATTTCAGCAAAGTCTCTCGGAATAAGAATGTGCTGCATGTAAAGATATCAATGCTTGAGTGTGAACTTTTTTGAGTTCTGATAGTAGAGACTACGACGAACCATCGAAGATATTCAAAGTTATTCTATTCGCATGTTATTTTTTATGAACGCATCTGTAATCAATGCTCTGAATCAACATTCTTTTACTGTCTCTCTCACCGCCAACACAATTAAAATATCATTTGTATGCTGGGACTCTATGATCTTCCTGTTTCTGATCGTTACTGGCATTTCGCTAGTATATGCTTGCATGGTAGACAGATTTAGAGATTCAGAGATGAGTAGTACATGTATTGTCTGTTCTTTTGTTATGATCAAAAAACAGAAGCAAGGATTTTGAATAGCTGGGATTGAGAATATTTTTTGTGGTAGCTTAAATAAACTTGAATAGGTTTGATAGATGCTTGAGCCGGAACGGGCATTCATTGTCAATCGGTCGAGTTTTGCAGGGATTCTCGAATGCCAAAACCTGGAGGGCGGAAATCTTGTTCTGCTCGATAGAAGTAACAAAAGGTTCGTTCTTTCGTTCGGTTGTATAGCGCCGCACAATGCGCTGGGTTGTATGGGAAAGTGGAATAAACTCAGTCAAATTTGAACTACGAAACGGATCTTGAATAAATTTCGCACACATATTGAGATTAGTATAAAACGCATTTGCTTTAAGAAATACTGGCTAGGAAAAAAGTTATTGACATTTTTGTTTCAGCACAATTTATTTCTTCTTATACCTTTTAGATCGGTCACAGCGTATTCCAAAACTGTTTCGCTGTTTTCCATTATTAGTTGTCGCTGTGGGCAGTTGTTTAATTTTTACTTTGAAAATTCCTTTTACCCAATCTTTGTATTTTTTCTCAGAAATGCTCTTGGTTCACTGAAAAGAAATTTTAGAAATAAAACGTTTATGTAATTCTGATATCACGGTTTCTATTTGCTGTTCCTTTCACAATATGGATGTAGATTTTGCGTCTTATGTTCATTAGCCCCCAGAACACAACACTGAATATAAGATTGCGAGTGAATCCATTGTTCTCACTATCTGCTTGTATTTATATTTTTCCTTCACTTGTTGTAGATTGCACTACCAAGTTTTTTCCGTAGATGGATATGATTTTTGCATCATGAATAGAGCGCATTTTCAACTTTCCGTTGAAGCATATTGAACCTTTTTTCCTACAATCTACCAAACATTCAAACACAACCTTTGCAAGGATTAATATCCTTTCATATGAATTTAAAATTCGATAAATATTTCACATTAAAAATAAACGTCTTCTTCTTCTTCGTTGGCGCTACAGTCCGGGGTGGACCTGGGCCTCAACCAACATGCCTCTCCAGCCAGCACGATCTTTCGCCAGCTGCCTCCAGTTGCGCACACCAAGTTGGTTGAGGTCCTTTTCCACTTGTGTGCGCCATCTAGTGCGAGGACGTCCTCTGTTGCGCTGTCCCAATGGCTCGGTGTCGAAGACTCTTCGGGCCGGAGCTGTGGTGTCCATCCGCTCTACATGACCTAGCCATCTTAAGCGTTGGATCCGAAGACGCTTAACTAGGTGCATGCCGCTGTACAGCCCGTATAGTTCGTGGTTGAACCTTCTCCTCCAAACGCCATCAACGCAAACAGGACCAAAGATCGTACGCAGAACTTTTCTCTCAAAACAACCAAGAGCTTCTTCATCCGCTTTCAATAGCGTCCATGTCTCTGCGCCATAGAGCAGGACTGGGATGATCAGGGTTCTATACAAGCTCAATTTGGTGTTTCGAGAGATGGCTCTGTTACTCAATTGCCTCTTGAGCCCAAAGAAACAGCGATTGGCAAGAGTAATTCTGCGCTTGATAAAAAATAAAAAATAAATAAACGTCTATCCTGATTAAAAGTCACCGTCAGAATGCCCGGTCTCCTTCGTTTTTCCCTTTCTACTTCCTTGTAGAACATGAAGTTTAATATCTCAGAGCTCCTTATAGGGATTCACTCGATTTTTTCTGAAAGAAAGTCCAAGTTGAATTCTGTTCGTTGTTAATTTTTTCTGTGATACAACTTGAAATATGAAGCATGAAGCACACATTGGCATAAACCAATACGCGTCGCTTCGCTTAGGAAATTTCGAAACTCAAAAACATTTTTTTTCTTTTCCTTGAGCCTTGAGGAGGCTTCATTTTAGATTTTCGATTTATTTTGTACACATTTTAGACGTTGAAGAGTTTACCGATAAATCGACAAACGAAGATATAAAATTTATCTTAAGAAGCCTGAGAAAAAGCCATGCAAACTGTTGTTGAGAATCTTCTTCTTCTTCTTTTTCTTCTTGATTGGCGCTACAGTCCGGGGTGGACCTGGGCCTCAACTAACATGCCTCCCCAGCCAGCACGGGGGGACGGCATCAACGCAAACAGGACCAAAGATCGTACGCAGAACTTTTCTCTCAAAACAACCAAGAGCTTCTTCATCCGCTTTCAATAGCGTCCATGTCTCTGCGCCATAGAGCAGGACTGGGATGATCAGGGTTTTATACAAGCTCAATTTGGTGTTTCGAGAGATGGCTCTGTTACTCAATTGCCTCTTGAGCCCAAAGAAACAGCGATTGGCAAGAGTAATTCTGCGCTTGATCTCGGTACTGGTGTTGTTGTCCCTATTTACTCCGGAGCCTAGGTAGACGAAGTCCTTGACTACCTCAAAGTTTCTGCTGCCCAATATGACGCTCTGTCCGAGACGTCGATGTTGTGCGTCCTTCCGTGATGACAGCATGTACTTTGTTTTGCCCTGGTTTACCGCTAGACCCATTTTAGCCGCTTCCGCTTCAATACTAGCACACGCCTCATTGACGGCTCGCTGTGTTCGTCCAATCACGTCAATGTCGTCCGCGTAAGCAAGCAGTTGAACGGACTTTTGGAAGATCGTGCCTCGGGTGTTTACGTTTGAGCTTCGCACGATCTTCTCAAGTATGATGTTAAAGAAGTCACATGACAGCGTGTCGCCTTGCCTAAAACCTTTTTTGACATTGAAGGTCTCGGTGAGTTCGTTACCGACCTTGATGGAGCAGCGAGAGTTCTCCATCGTCATCCTGCACAACCTGACGAGTTTGGCAGGAATGTCAAAACTAGACATGGCGCTGTATAGCTCGTCTCTATGCACGCTGTCATATGCGGCCTTGAAATCGACAAATAGGTGGTGGGTGTCGATCTGCATCTCTTGAGTCTTTTCCAGGATCTGCCGTAATGTGAAAATTTGATCGATAGTGGACTTTCCTGGCCTGAAACCGCACTGATAAGGACCTATCAGGTTGTTGACAAAGGGTTTCAGGCATTCACACAGAACGGCAGAGAGTATCTTATAAGCGATGTTAAGGAGGCTGATCCCTCTATAGTTGGGTCTCCTTTCTTGTGGACCGGACAAACGACGCTGAGATTCCACTCATCGGGCATGCTTTCCTCCGACCATATCTTACAGATGAGCTGGTGCATGCGCCCAACCAGGTCATCTACAGCTGCCTTAAACAGTTCCGCGGACAATTCGTCCGCTCCAGCAGCTTTGTTCGACTTCAGTCTAGAAATCGCTTTCTTGACTTCGTCTAAGTCGGGGGGACGGAATTCGTGTTCATCATCGTCCAAATTGAGTGAAACATTCTGCCTGACAGCGGAATTTGTGTCGTCATCGCCGTTTAACAGTCTACAGAAATGATTTTTCCAAATTCTCAGCATCGACTGCGATTCTACTACTAGTTGTCCCTTTTTATCCCTGCGGGCTTCGGTCCGAGGTCTGTATCTTCCTGATACTTGTTTTACCTTTTGGTAAAACTTTCGGACCTCCTTCCTGTCGTAACACCTCTCCATCTCCACGACCGCGCGCTTCTCATGCTCTTTCTTTTTCTTTCTGAGAAGCCGGTGCTCTTCCCTTCTCTTCTGTTCGTAGAGCTCACGAACAGCTCTCGTTGTTCGATGCAGCGTTGCCTTGTAGGCCTCCTGCTTGGCTGCATGTACCTGCCTGCACTCGTCATCAAACCATGGGTTCCTTTTGGGTGGTGTCGTGAAACCCAGCACATCAGTGGCAGCTTGATGGCTTTTTGACAACGTTTCCATTCTTCTTCAATTGAATGTGCAGGCAGCGTCGAACTTTCAGAGAGTTTCAGGGAGACTCGGTCGGCAAAGTTCCTAGCGGTCGATTGCGATTGTAGCTTTCCGACGTCAAACCGTAGTGTTCTTTCTCGACTCCGTACTTCTCTCGATATCCTCATCCTTACCTTGGCCACAACAAGGAAATGGTCCGAGTCGATGTTGGCTCCTCGGAACGTGCGGACATCGAGAATATTGGAGGAGTGTCTGACGTCGATCACAACGTGATCAATCTGGTTGACGGTTGATTGATCAGGAGACCGCCAGGTCCCCTTATGGATGTTGAGGTGTGGGAACCGCGTGCTCATCACAGAGAGGTTACGCCCCGAGGCGAAATCTACCAGCCTGAGTCCGTTTCCGGATGTGTTGTCGTGCAGGCTGTGTTTTACGATGACTCTAGCAAAGATTTCTTCCTTGCCCAGCTGTGCGTTGAAATCTCCTAGAACGATCTTGGTGTCATAGCTCGGGCATCGATCGTATGTTCTTTCTAGGAGATCATAGAAGTCATCCTTGATATCGTCATCCTTCTCCTCCGTCGGGGCGTGTGCGCAGATCAGGCTGATGTTCCCGAATTTAGCCTTGATGCGGATTGTTATGAGGCGCTCGCTGATATAATCAAAGCTTAAGACTTTTTGCCTAAGTCTGCCTCGAACAACGAAACCGCATCCAAATAAGCGCTGCCTTCCCTCTTTGTAGCAATCACCGTAGTAGATGTCGCAGTTTCTCATCTTCCTTTTGCCCGGCCCATCCCATCGCATCTCCTGGATGGCGGTGACGTCTGCTTTGTAGCAGTCCAGGGCCTCCGCGAGTTCATCGGCTGCACGTAGTCTGTTCAGGGACCTCACATTCCACGTGCAGAACCGAAAATCATTGTCCTTTGATCGTTTGCTGAGGTCGTCAACTTTGAATCCGTCCATATCCGAGGCCTGTTGTCGGTTCGTAACCGTTGGTTTTTTATGTGGTGAGGGAGTTAACCTCACGTACAATCTACAACTGGTAGGCCAGGCCCATTATTTGACCCTCGGGCAGAGGGGGACCGCTGCATACATTGGTTCACCACACAACGGTTGTTGTGATGGCTATCCAGGGGCGCCACTAGGAGGCTGTATGTCAACTTGACTTATGGACAAGCAGGGATCGCGCTGGCATCCTACCAGGTTGGGTGCAGTCAGCAACTTTGCCCTGTGTACATAAGCCCATGCCCCCTGTTGTTGAGAATATGTTTCAAAAATATGCTTCAAAACTTGAAAAAATAGTGTGTTGACTTTAGGGGGTTGTCAATAAGTACACAGTATATGAACATTTAAAAATGCTTTGAAATCATAAGCCTGGTTATCTAAGAATACTTCGACATACAACTCAAAAAGCTACATATGACTTTTTCAAAAGACCTTTATTCGGCTCTCAGCCCACTATGCGTCGTTGCTAAATCGATTAAAACTCGCAGATTTTATCAAGAAGCTTTTAGAAGCAGTTTTTGGTTGCGTCATCTTTATCCTTCGTGGGGGCGTGAGTACATATGAAGCGTTGTTGGCAAATTTAGCCTTGATTTCAATCGTCATAAAGCGTTCGCTTATACATCTGAAGCTCAAGACTTCTCGTTAAAGACTGCTATTCGTAACAAACCCGCAACAACTGTGCGCTGACGACGTTCTTTGTAACCGTGTCTGTAGTAAATATTACAGTGACCCTTCTTTTTCCAGACCGATCACATTTCATTTCCTCAATCGCTGTAATATCTTCATTACAAACGGATCTCTGCCTCGGATGTCCAAATTTCGTATGCTAGGGTCGTAAGCGGAAAAATCAATTAAGCCTAAACTGCTTCGTAAATCAACTAAACCCTTTTTCAAACAGCTGATAAGAAGGACATGGGGCAGCTGCGTACATTTGTTCGACTTTAAGCGGTTGCTGTAGACGTTGTTCAAGGTAACCACGTGGAGAGAACTTGACCTCTACATTTACAGGAATCGTGCTGAATTTTTGGATCTTTTGTAGTGTGACGGTTGATCGATGGTGGAATTTACTGACCTAAACCATACTGATAATGCCCTATTAGAATGAATGTTTCAGGCGCTCAAAAGCAGCGAAGGTCTTATAGGCGAAATTTCCTACCGTTTCCACAAAAAAATTTTTCCCTTGCGTACACTTGCGCAACACGAATTATGCTTGCGCAACACGATTCGAATTAAAACCCTGGTCCTGGAATGACACTCGAAAGTAATACATGATCTAACTTACGGAAGAATTTGTTTAAATACTGTACGATTTTGTAGCCATGGCCAAGTGGTTGACTTCTATTTTAAAGTTCCATTCTAGATTTCCGACACAACAACGTTGTACAACTGTGTAGCACAAAACCAACTTCAATTTGTATGTCTCTCTACTCTTGAAGTAACAGTATAGCACATGGTGCAATTTATCACGTACAGCATGTGTTCTTTCTGATAGCCTAAATCCCTTCTTAACTGAAAAAGAAGAAACCAATCAACTCAGTATTACGTTTTCCAAGTAAACGTTATCCTACCTCTTCTCCGATAATAAATTACTTCAAGACCAATTATCTGCTTCTTCTGTGTAGCTTACAATGTTGTTCACTTCAGTGATAATTTTGTTTGCATGAAATCTTGTAAGTACATAGTAGTTTTGTTGTCTCCTAATGTCTAGCTCGTTTAAACTCCACCTTTGGTTTATTCTTCGGTTCATCGATATTTCGGGTTTCCATTTTCGTTTAAACCTTGAACTGAGTTAAATTTGTAGTTGAATTTAAACGATAGCTCACTGTCGCTTAAACTCCAACTCTGCATCTCAGCCATCTTGATTCGCTCTTATTTTCTATCTTTCGTCCTTTTTTTCTCTCAGCTCCGCAGCTTTTGCTTCTATAGTTCAAAGATACGTTACAAAAGGAATGCAACAAAAGCATTTTAACGGTAATATTGTCAATCGCCTAAATTTGAGCTGAAGTGCAAATTTGACTGTGAAAACAGACAAGTTCAACCAAAAATTTTAACTATGTTCAAAGTTGAGTTGAACGTAAGTTTCAACCTTTTCTGTGAAATATATATATTATTCACAACATCCACAACTAACAATCAGGTCTCTGGATTGTGATTTCTTACACGGGAAAACATACATACCAGGTATACCGTATGTATGAAGTGAGTGTCAAGGTCCAAATGTCTCGATAGGGGACATTTTTTGTGAACGAGCCCTTATTTGTTTTTGTTTGTTTGCTATGACATTTGTGAAAAATATTTAGTATACATCAAGTCATAGAACAGACAAAATCATAATTTTTCATCGTGTTAAAAATATCGAATTTTGTACCAGAAAGTGATGATTTGCGGAAAGGATTAATTTTTTGTTTTCATTTGAAGAAAAGTGCTGCAGAGTCGCATCGAATGCTTGTCAAGGCATATGGTGATCATGCTCTATCAGAAGCAACATGCAAAAGATGGTTTCAGCGGTTCAGAAATAAAAATAAAAAGTTTGAAGACGCCGAATTGCAAACGATATTGGATGGAGATGACACTTTGAGTCAAAAGCAAATGGCAGCAATGTTAAATGGTGCACAACAAACAATTTCTGACCGTTTAAGAGCTATGGGAAAGATCAAAAAGTGTGAAAAATGGGTGCCACATGAATTGAATGAAAGACAAATGGAAAACCGAAAGACCCCTTGTGAAACTTTGCTTCAAAGACACGTAAGAAAATCGGTTTTGCATCGGATTGTTACTGGCGATGAAAAATGGATTTATTTTAAGAATCCTAAACGGAAAAAATCATGGGTTAATCCGGGACAACCATCAACATCGACTGCAAAACCAGATCGATTCGGCAAGAAGACAATGCTGTGTGTTTCTGTTTGGTGGGACCAGAAAGGTGTGGTGTACCACGAGCTCCTAAAACCTGGTGAAACCATTAATACTGATCGCTACCGACAACAAATGATCAATTTGAGCCATGCATTGATCAAGAAACGACCAGAATTGGCCAGAAGACACGGCAAGGTAATTTTGCTCCATGACAATGCACCTGCACACAAAGCAAAACCGGTTCAGGATACAATCAAAACACTTGGCTGGGAGCAGCTACCCCACCCGCCGTATTCACCAGACTTGGCTCCTTCCGAATACCATTTGTTTTCATCGCTGGGACACGCATTGGCTAAGCACCACTTCGATACCTATGAAGAAGTCGAAAATTGGGTGTCTGATTGGTTTGCTTTAAAAGACGAACAATTTTATTGGCGTGGTGTTCACAAATTGCCAGAAAGGTGGTCAAAATGTGTAGAAAACAATGGCTAATACTTTAAATAAAATGTTTTTACTTTCCCATCAATAATTAGTGCTCATTTCATACCGGTATACCTGGTACATGGGTAAACTGAAACATATGTCCTTTGTCCGAATTGGTATCAAGTCTGGCTACTTTCAGACC
The DNA here is from genome assembly GCA_916610145.1 of Eristalis arbustorum. NCBI lineage: Eukaryota > Metazoa > Arthropoda > Insecta > Diptera > Syrphidae > Eristalis > Eristalis arbustorum. The sequence goes on along the minus strand of OU744316.1, from coordinate 80,680,131 downwards.
GATTTAAGGAAGGCACATCAGATTGAGGTCCCATTTTTTCTCCAAAATTGTGGCCATAAACATTAACTGATAAACAAGAGTGAATCCTGAATGAAGATGCTCTTCTCCATGGTACACATGTCTCGCATTCTTGAAAGAAACATAAGTGAGAAAGACGTAGAGCTAGACTATTTCCCATTATTCTTGCCATGCACAGATTAAGATGTACATATATATATGTACGTGTGGATCGTTGTGGTGTGGTTCATGAATTGGTTTTTGAATTAAAGCAATGGTTCGCTGGATGTGACATTTCTTAGAGAATATTACTGTATATCCCGTATAGTTAGAGCCCGTATAGAATTTTCCTCTCGAAGCAACCAAGAGCTGCTTCATCCGCTTTTGACAGAGTCCATGCCTCAGGACTGGGACGATTAAGGTCTTGTAAAGTGTTACCTTGGTTGTTCGAGAGAGGGCTTTGTTTACCAATTGCTTTCTTAACCCAAAGAAGCACCGATTGGCAAGAGTTATTCTTCGTTTGATTTCAGCGCTGGTGTCATTGTCTGAGTTCCTAGGTAGCCAAATAAATAGAACTCCTTATAAGTTTTTCGCTATAAGGAATTCTATTTATAACTTCTAAAAGAATACCCTGATTGCTTATACAAATATGACATTTATGTATATCCATAATTAATACTTTTACCAATTAGGTGTCTTTAAAATCATTCTTTCCAAAGTCACTGATCTATCCGCAAGAGAGTGGTAAGACCAAATGCACTCAAGCCTGAAGCGGTCAGGCCATGAGGGCGCCTTAAAAATACAATTTATTGAAATTGACAGTAAGCTCTAGTTGAGATAACGATCTACATAGGAGTTTGTGTCCACACAACATGGATAGTGAGAGTTGAACGATGGAATCCATGGAATTTCCCAACTCCTACACGTATTTGTTTGAGACACTGTAGGTGTACTTACAAACGTATTCATTGAAGCCGGCATCAGGCTCTAACGGCATACCAGAACTTACCGTGCACGAAGTACCTGAAACGCCGACACTTTTTCATCGTCGCAGTGGATTTTTGTTCTCGTTGTTGTCTAGATACTCTATTCTTGTCGTTTTTCTTTTTTTAAATCGTGTTTACCTTACCTGAGTGCGAAGTGCAAACCGCTTCATGGGAGTGGTACCGATGGAGGTATCTACTTTTGCCGTTGTGCTCGGCGAAGCAATAAACCCGGGAATGTGAGAGAGACGAACACTAATTGTAATTCATTTATTAGTCTGTCTCTTGTTCCGCTGATGAAGGTCTAACGGTTGTGGGTTGGTATAAAACTGTTTAAACGTAAGTTGTTATGTACCTTTTGATCTCATTGTTCTGGTTCGTAGTTAGCGCCATCGAAGCGTTGATTTATAGAATGCTAATTGGAGGCCACATACTCATTACAATGATTTAATTTTCTCCGTTGACTCTTCGAAGGGGTGATCTTTTGTTGGTGTGAATCGTTCAGAAACAGAAAGTGCTGCAATATGAAAATTATGAATTTTTCTAGCCGTTTGCTTTCGATTTTAATTCACTTCGTTGTGTGGTGCGAACAAGAATGCAACCTAGAGACAAACTGGTTGTGAGTATATGGCTGTTATTGAGTATCAAGCAGATGCATTGGAGAATGTGTTATTAAAACGAAATTAAAACTTAATTTGAGAAAGTGTATGGCAGCAGACATGATTTCTCATAGTTGCCACCAGAGTGACCACAATCCAAAAAAATCCTGTAGTTGGCTTGATGCAACTCGGTTTCCTTTGCAACGTTTTCAAAGCCAAGAAAACTCACCACTTGATTGATCGGCTCTCAGACGAAGGCGTTTGATCAACTGTGGCGGCATCAAGAGTGTGATGACTTTCATTGGACCACGCTGGTAGAGTGTGGGACATGAATAACCAGGAGAAATTGTTTTGATGTCGATCTCTTTGTGATGATCTTGATTTGCACTCTCTCCTACTCGCCGTTTAACTACATTTCTGATTTTCTTCTTCGTTTGTCCGATTAACTTTTGATTTCAAAGTAACGAATGGAATGCTTTTGGAATTGCTCATGTTTCTTGGCTTGAACAATTGTCTCGGCTTTATAGTTACATGCTTTATTGACATTAGTTATGTATGACTACTATAGACACGTAATAGGGGGCTCGTTCATCTCATCAATCGAGTCACAAAATGAATGATAAAACAGCCTTGTTACCAAATGGGCCACAAGCAAAATATAATCGCTTTTATGTTGCCAACAATCAGACATGCGTACCATGTGCAGATATACGCACAATGCTGCATAGAAAAACTTGCCTACTATCAATGTAGTAGCCAGTATTACTGCATGTTGATATCGTGGTGTCTTTTAAAACGATGTAATAACTGAACAAGATTCGAAATTATGTATGCGGCTTGTATGCATAAACACTGCAAGTCTGATCTAATCCCAAGAACTGAGCGTATCATTTTTCGATATCTGTATCTTGTTTATATCAGAAAACATTTATGTAGTTTTTTGTGATTGCCACACATTTTAATTCCATTTGACGAGCCAAACATTAACCTTTTATACCCGACCATGAATCTCAGAAGATCACAATTATGCTAAGTGTGAACTAAAATTACTACTACTAACTAACAAGCGTTCCGACGATAGTTTAACCTCATGCAAGCATGAAAGAACGTTAGCGTCTAAAAGATATCTTTTTGCTTGCATCTCGTAAGATGAAAGCTGTCATTCACCATCGTCTCGACGACTGACTTGATATTCGATAGCTATTTCAGTATCGTATACATATTAACTGAGAATAATTATGTGTACATATGCTGCTCCGCACTTTTGTCATAATTTCAGAGCTGTTCTTCCAATATGCAAATCATCTCTGCTGTTTTGTGTGAACGTCTGAAACCATTGGTCGATAATCTGATAAGTCCTGTGCGGTTTCAGATAGGGGAAGTCCACCACCGTAAACTTTTCACACTACGGCAGATCCTGGAAAAGACTCAAAAAGAGGAAAATCGACACCCACCACCTATTTGTCGATTTCAAGTCCGCTTATAACAGCGCGCATAGAGACGGACTATATCTACAGCTAGTTTTGACATCCCTGCCAAACTTGTCAGGTTGTACAGGATGAACATGGAGAACTCTCGCTGCTCCATCAAGGTCGGTAACAGGCGATTGAATAACAGAACAATCTCTCAAAACACCAAGTTCACATTATGTAACACTCTGATCATCCTTATCGTGGATGAAGAAGCTCCTGAGAGAATAGTTCTACGTGCGATATTTGGTCCTATTTCCGTTGATGCCATCTTGAGTAGAAGATTCAACCATGAACTGTACGGGCTTTACAGCGACATGTTTGAATTAATGCTTAAGGTGGCTAGGTCAGTGATATATTGTTGAAAATCTAAGATTTTCAAAATTGTTCTTAGTGCATTGATTCTAATCGCGGTGCTGATGCAACATGGTTACCTTCCTATCCCGCACCAACAGTTTTGTCCACCATAATGTTGACCTTAGGTATATATGTAGGTCCACTGTCGGTCTTAGTCCGTGACTCTCAAAGAACTTTTTTGGTTCATTGTGCCTTTGTTGTGCGATACCACCGCAAAACCTGCTTTAGTATTATTGCCCGCGTATCCACATATAGTTCTTAAGAGACTTTTCAATTCTCTAACACTCTAAGCTAAGTATCTCTATAATTATAAAATTGTAGCGCCAAAGTTCGGTCTAGCTATGGTATAAGGCCGGTATATCACTCGTGGTTTTAAACCCAAGTTTTTTTCCCAGACACGTATAGTGCGACATATGCCTTCTCCGTGTTAGTCTCCGTGTTTCACATGCGCTCTGGAATCAAGTACGTATGTAGGTACTTTTCTGTCTTTTCGAGAATTACTGCACTTTAACTGTTCTGTCTTGAATGATAATTCATATCCTATCCGTATTAACATTAACGTATCCTATCCGTATTAACAGCGTCTAAAGACATAAATTAAAACTATTATGGTAAATTAGACGCGTGCTGTGTGAAACTCTAAAGCCGTTTCGAACAGCAGTAACCGGCACGTGCGAGATCGACATAGACTAGAGAGTTTCCAATCGATAAACATTATTATTGTATCGATCTCGGTGTCCAGCAGATGGTCAATGTAGAATTGACCTGAATTTCGAAGTAAAATTGTAACCAAGAAGGCTTTCCTGATTTTCTGGATGATCCTGAAAGGTGGATATCCAGCTTAGTATCGAGTTGCTTCTTAATATGCAGATCCTTCTAGAATTACCACCAGTTCATTGACGACAATAATCTAGAGAAGGTGTGATAGTACTTCTACAGATCTGCGTACCACTAAGATAGAAGAATATTTTTCTACTACTAAGCAGCTAGTGGGCAAAAGACACGAAGGAATTTTCAATCCCCGGGTTTTTAAACACAACTATGACTATTTTGCTTCTTTGTTGTTGTATGCTTTCTGAATGTTAAATAATCCTGAGAGTGTATTTCATGAATTTCTAGGATAGATGCAGGTGATAGAACGATTAATGGAAAGGTTTATTAGCTGAGACCCGTGTACACTGCGCAGTGTAGCGTTATACAAAGGTCCTATTGCGTTTTCAATGATTATATCCTGTGTAAAACATCCCTAGAAATAGCATAATTTCTGTATGTAGCGGTATGCAGCGGTTCATAGAGTAGCGAATAAGACTGCACCTGGGTTCGGCCTTATTCCCGTCATTCGTCTTACAATTATGGGAGCTATGAACATGTGCCAGACGTATGATCATAGACACAGCCAAATTATACAAAATTTAAGTGTGCTTAATTAGATAATATTTACCAACAAACGATTTCAATTATTTATCTCAGTAATATTTTCTTTAGATGCAATTAGCAATCAAAAATGCAATGTAAACTAGTTCAGAAATTGTTTCAGTTGGTGACCTAGTAATCACCATGACAATGCATGCCAGTCGAAATCATGAAGTAGGAGAAACCAGTTTTCTGTTCGCCTTTTTGGACATGTATTACGAAGTTACACTTTGCTTCCTACACTTAATGTGTTATATAAAATTTTGTAGAATAACCAGTCTTCCCTCAAAATCACTTTCCAATATGTAAATCAGTCAAATCATTTACTGTCGTTGCATAATAGATTTTACATATTTAGACAGAACTTCTATAGAAGTATGTTTACTACTTTACATTAGCATAGCCATCCGATAACAGAGAAATATTGGGAATTGTCTAAGCAGTCGTTTTGAATGACTGAAATGTAATTTTATTCAAAATCGAAAGGGTATCAAATTCAAACCGAAAAACGTGAAGAGAAGAAAAAAATAAATTTATTGTTAAAACGGAAAAGAAGCTTTGCTCGGGAACGGTAAGGTAATATATGAGCGCATCAAGAAGTTATTTTGTTTTGTAGTACATGAATACATATATACATAAACCTGTTGTCGCAGGCATACACAAATTGTAAAACCTTGGATTTGTGACACATTTCAAACGTATGTACATATTTGGTAAACTGCAAAATAGATTAGTCATCTTAAATCTTGAAAGATGACTAAATACCGAAGTGACTCACATTCTACTTAGTATTTCTCGATTTCGTTGATGCGATTTGTTTTGTAGAACTAATGCCACTCCCATGTTATATGGCTCGTGTTAACAATCATAGAAATTGACGAAGCAATCTTTGACGTGCGCTTCTAAGTTTTATTTGAAGAACTAGCAAAAATCACATACAGTGACTGCCATTAATATTCGGTTTTTTGCTCAAATGTGTGAAAAATTGCAGTAACAGGTAAAAACCAAATGATTTTAAACCCATTCATTTTAATCTTGCTGGATTCTTTAATTTTCTTCGAGTTTAGCAATTTTTGGAATAAAAATCACCTACCATTACCACCAGATATTCAATTTACTCAATTAAATTTTGTTTATCTGCATTTCTTTTTGCGACTAAAACCATAGATTCCATGGTCAGATTCTTATGATAGTTTGAATTTTTTGTAAATAGTCCGTAGAAAACCATACTCAAGTGCCAAACAAAATAAAATGGACCGCAAATGAAATAACACTTCGCTTGAAAAACGGGCGTTGTTGTTAAACCAGCACTCAAACAGTGAAGCATATAAAGAATTTGCGCAAAATTGGACATGTAGGCTAATATGGTCGGTGACATCGTAAGACGGTTCAGGAACAAAGGTTTTGTTGAGTTAAAGCAGCCAAAAGCCCAGTCCCACAAAATATCGCGGTAATCAGCTGTTAGTTGAATTTGGATAGCATGTCTCAATATACTGCTTGCCAACAAACAAATTTAGAAGGGTTACACAGTCGAGTGGCACAGCCCAAAACATTTATGTATGAAACTCGACTTCGTTCGTATGGCCGCCGCTGGCACGTTTGGAACGGTCGATTCGTTGGATCCAATTTTTAACAGTCAGTCGCACATTTCGGGCCGCATGATTTTCGCGTTCAATGTTGGCTCTGATCTCTTATTTATATAAGAAAATAACTTACCATAGTGGCTACATAGAGGTTGCCAATCGACTGGCCCACGTCTTGATATAATACCATACTTACTCTTCAATAAATCCATTGTAACGTGTACTTTGTAGCACCATCCTGTTGAAACCACATGTCTTCCAAGTTCATATCTTCCAATTCGAACCAAAAATAGTCAATAACGTCACAGTAACGTGAATATCGCTATCGTCGGCAAAAAATGTGGTCCCAGCAAGCCGCTCCATCTACGCATATTTTGCTTATTGATGAACCCATTGAGCCAAAAATGAGCAAACCAAAAACGCTCTTAAAGTGACGGTTACCGACTCCGAATTTCGGTATAAATTTATTATAATTTGTTGCGCATTCGTGTACTTTGTATGATGAAAATGTTGAGGTTTCTGTATAACTTGGAAGTGCCTGTTAAAGAGTGTGTTCACAAATTGAAATTCAAAGTTTTCATTCAAAATTAAGCAAATATGAAAATCCTGAGAATCGAATTTATAATTATTTATTTCGATATCTGATTAAAAGCTTTATGACTAGTCTTGATAGAAATACAACCCGAGGTTCGTTGGAAGTTATAATTTAATCCGATATTCACTGCAAACATCCAATAATAGGTCTGTTCCAATTGATTTGTGCACAGAAATTAGTAGTTGAGCAAATTTACAGAAGTGGGGTTAAAAATCTCTCTTTGAGAGAGAAACTGTGCACAAACTTGTGGAACGACGTTTCGTAGAAATTCACAGAATTCAAGGAACGTCAAAAAATATATTCAATTCTTACTTATTCAATTCTGAATGAACTATCGCTTGTTGCTTTTATTTTGAATTTGACAGTCTTCAATTCTCTGCCCACGGAATTTTCTGTGGCAGAAATTCGCAGGGTGGGGAAATTTTTTACTCTCTCGTGAGCACGCTCTTCTGTCAAAAACTACGAAAAAATCAGCAAATGGAACGGCTTTGGACATTTTTCCTGTGAATTTCGGTGAATTTCACAGCAATTGGAACAGACCTAATGTTTTAAGAACAATCAAAATTGTCATCGTTATCAATAAAAAGCAAATAATTTGTTCGTAAACGTCGAAAGTCTGCTTTTGACGGGTCGAATGTTGTATTGCTCATGCTTGCAAAACGAATGCTAAATTTCAGTTTTCCAATATGTCCCTAATTTAATTCATTTATAGTTCGTCCTTTACAACTAGTGGTCAAAACGAGAATGGAAAAAGCAAAACTAACGAGCTTCTGGCGCTACAGTTCGTTGTGGACTTGGACCTAAGCCAACAAGCCTCTTCTTAGCCAGCTGGAGCAGCGACGCATATTGAATATTGACGCAAGGGGCCTAAACTTTTTTCAAAAAATTCTCAACAAAGCTGCAAACTGTGCTCTATCTCTTACCATTTAAGAATCCATATATTTAAGGACAAACACTTAATTCTCATAGAGTATCCTTTTTCAAACATTATCGATCCCATTGGACATTTAACTTCAGGTCCGCCACACTCGAGAGGTGTAAGATGCGATATTTCTGAGGGCTTTTTTTTAAGTTGTTTTGTTCAGCCCATTGTCAATACAGCAGTCTAATTTAACTTCATAAGTGCACTCTTCGTAATTTGATAGCCACTTCTATAAAATCTACAAAAATACATGCGTTCGTTGCTGCTTCATCGACAATACAATTTGCAATATACGTAGGAGTGTGCTATGTTTGATTAAGAACTTATTACGACACCAGAGACCTACTTAACAAAAATTATTTCTCTAGTGCAAAGTTTGTTAAATTTGTTGATCTTTCTTAAATTTTTAAAATTTCTCTTCAACTGTAACAATGAAACTCATAGCCGCTCAACTCATAAACCAATTTTTAAACACAATAGCGCTCGCAAATCACCACTTGTCATTTTCAACCTAGAAAACTAAAAACCTCTTTCCTTCCGGATACATCCTGTACTTGACCCTCATCTGAATAGGCCAAGGCAATACAACATTACATCCGTTCATGTCGTTATACTCATAAATCAAGATATTGCAGTTCACTTTATTTCCTGTTTTGAATTGGAGGGAATGAAAACTCCAAGTGAAGCTACAACTAAATCTTAATTTTTTTGGCAAACGAAGTCATTTAGAAAAGTTCGTAACAACAACCTCCAGTAGTAAATAGAACCAAATTTAGCACCGTTGAGGAATCCAAAAGATGACCGTACATATGTGTCTGCAAATATTTTGCATACATTTACATTGTCTTATCCAAAAGATAATGGTCATACAATAGCTGGGTGCGTTCTTTCCTTTTACAAATACACGCTACTGCACATATTATCCGGCTGTGTACTTTCACTCATTCTCTTCAAGTCTAACCACAATATAATGGACAGCAAAATAATTCTCACAGCAGACTGTCTGACCGATTCTACTTCTCTTTAGCTTTGCTCTTTCCCTCTCTGTTAACTTTCCACTCCAATCACTTCTCTTTCAGTCAAGTCGGTCTTCCTTAAACAATCACACATAACATCGTTGTGATAGCTCAGACATCAACACCACCATCAAGCACTGACTGACCATCTAACAAATATACCTGTTGCTGTTTTTTCATTGTTGAGTGTATCTTGGCTTTAGTTTACTTCTTGCCTCTTAACTGTTTATACTACGTTTCGGTTCAAGTCAACAGCAACGGCACACACCAGCCGTTGAACGTTTTTTGCCCACCTACTGACCAAGCGTGTGTTGTTTTCTGTTTCTGTTGTTAATTGAAAATAAACGTTGCAACCGTAGTGCGCGTCGCGTCCTCATAATCGCCGTGTAATTTCACTGCCATACTCGCGTCTGCAGTTGACCGAAATAGTTTAATACTCAAACCACATACCTGCATAAATTCATTACTTCTTTTTGTTCTTCATTAACCAAATATGAATTCCAGGTCAGAATAGTGGCGTGTTCAGCATTCCACCGGGAACCGGAAGTGAATTCTTAATGCGGTTGCATACTTCAGAAAGGCCATCGAAGTGAACTCTCACCAACAATACAGAAAGATAAAAAACGAGGGAGAAACAGAAAAATGCCTCAAACCGTATCATCAATTAGTGATCAGCTTAACAGGCTATTAGCCACTGAAGATCTTGGCGATATTACGCCGGAACTATGTGATTTTTCTTTGGAGGAACAGAATGCCGTCAGCGAGGCCCAAGGTGTACAGCCGTCGGCCGCTTCAGACTTTGTACCAGTGCTTGGTAAAACGGTTACATACATAGTGTCCGTGGTGTTGATAAACGATCAAAATGAAGTTCTAATGATACAAGAGGCCAAGCCATCGTGTGCTGGCAAATGGTATCTTCCCGCGGGCCGAATGGAACCAGGCGAGACAATCAATGAAGCCGCCATGCGTGAAGTGTATGAAGAAACTGGACTCAATTGTGAAATAACGACACTAGTTGGTGTTGAAACAGCTGGAGGATCATGGGTTCGATTCCTACTCACCGGTCGCATCGTAAGTGGAACGCTCAAAACACCCGAACAAGCTGACAACGAATCTCTCCAAGCTAAATGGTTTGCCAATATCAATGAACTAGCCTTGCGTGCCAATGACATATTGAATTTAATCAAAATGACCAGAGCCTACAAAGCTCGCACCCAAACGCCAATGTTGTGGCATCCTGACATGATGCCCATCAAGTACGCTCACCACAAAAACTATCTGCGGATCGTAGCGGTCATACGTAAAAGAGCCACAAACACTTTGAATGTTTTAGTCAGCGAAAGGAATGTTCATCACTTGCCTACAGTTGAAATACATCCAGCACGCAGCCTACATTCAACTCTGAGGAAATTTATGATCGAATTGTTTGGGGCAGAACTACCACAACATCGACCGCACGGCTTACTGACAGTAGAACACAGTCCCGCTGCTGTACCACACACAACAGATGGCATTTGCTTGACACTCTTAGTTGTCTTCCGTCCGCCCGTAGAAGAGGTGTCGGTAATTGGAAAAGCCGTCTGGCATGAGATGAGCCCAGATCTAGAGGAACGAATCGGAAGGATGGTGAGCAGCAATCATTCAACTCTCCCACTCAACGTTATCAGATAGACGGTCACATGCACAACTGAACAACAGCCTGTCAACAGTTGAATCTTGAAATCTCTTTGTTGTCTCAAATCAGAAAATGTAGCTATTTTTGTAAATATTGACGATTTATGCAAATTTATTTATTTGTTTATGTAATTTGTTTTGGCAATCTGTAACCTTGCAATGCACAACTTATTGTCCCACTTTTTTT
>OU744316.1:77695044-77886843 GCA_916610145.1 Eristalis arbustorum | reverse complement strand
GTCTGACATATATTTGAATTTATATCAACTATCGTTTTTTATTCTTGGTTACTTCTTTTTTTAATAGATTTGTGTAACTGGACGTCTCGTTTTCTTTTATAAAAAGCTGCAAGTATTTCTTCTCTAGAAAGAGCTTTTCATACTTGGTTGTTCCGATTCCACTAGTGAGAGAAAAATAGAACGCACAAAACGAGTGGTTCCTCAACCATATTATTATATTTACCCATATTATTAAAGATGAATCAGAATAAGTGCACACCTCCTTGAGTGTACTTAGAAGAACTCGCGGAGGCCCTGGACTGCTACAAAGCGATGGGATAGGCCGGGCAAGAAGAGGATGAGAAACTGGACATTTACTACGGATATTGGGAAGCGCTTATTTGGCAGACTTAGGCAAAAAGTCTTAAGCTTTAAGTATATCAGCGAACGCCTCATAACAATCCTCATCAAGCCTAAATTCAGCCTGACGTGCGCACTCACCATGACGAAGGAGAAGGATAACGATAGCAGGAATGGGGGGGTCGATGCCTGGCCTTCTCCTGATCAGACAATCGTCAACTACATTGATCACATAGCGATCGATGACAGACGCTCCTCCAATATTCTAGATGTCTGAACGTTCCGAACAGCCAACATCGACACGAACCATTTCCTTGTTGTAGCCAAGGTAAGGATGAGGATATCGAGAGAAGTATGGAGTCGAGACAAGACACTACGGTTTGACGTCAGAAAACTACAATCGCAATCGACAGATAGCAACTTTGCCGATCGAGTCTCCCTTAAACTTTCTGAAAGTTCAACACTGCATATACAGAAGAAAAATGGAAACGTTCAAGAAGCCATCAAAGAAATTGCCACTGATGTGCTGGGTTGTACAAAACTTCTAAATAGAAATACATCTTTTGACGACGAGTGCAAGCAGATACATGCTGCCAAACAGAGGGCTACAAGGCAACGCTGCATCGAACTACGAGACATGTTCGTGACCTCTATGAACGGAAAAGAAGGGAAGATAACCGGCTTCTCAAAAGAAAACAGAAAGAGTATATGAGGCGCGCGGTCGAGGAAATTCCCATTTGTTACGGCATTAAGCAGGTCCGAAAGTTGTACCGAAAGGTAAAATAAGTATGCGGAAGATATAGACCTCGAACCGAAGCCTGCGGGGACGAAAATAGACAACTAGTAGCAGAATCGCAGTCTATGCTGAGAATTTGGAAACATAATTTCTGTAGATTGTTAAGCCGCGATGACGACTCAAATTTCGCTGTCAGGCAGAATAATAGTAATACTATAGGTGGCGCTACAGCCCGTAGGGAGCCAGGGCCTAGCTTCTCAGCAACCACTCGTGTTGTGCGTGCTATTGTTCTCTCACGAGTGGAGGGGACCTACAGTTTAATGCCGAATCCGAACGGCTTTGTTTGAGAAGGAAATAATAGTCTAGGCTAGCCACCACGTCAGGCAGAATGTTTCACTCACTTTGGACAATGATGAACAAGGATTCCGTCCCCCCGACTTTAAAGAAGTCAAGATGGCGAGAATAAAGTCGAATGAAGCTGCTGGCGCGCTAAGCAGCTGTTCTGATTTGCTGAAACACTTCCACTATTCCCTGCGGGTCTATAACTAGATTACCCTCGCAATTCTGAGCCTGGTTGTATATCAAGGGAATTTATTCTCTATGAGGAGACACGAAGCTAAGATGTAACCATCCCTTCCGTCCCTCTATCCTATCTCTCCCTTCCATCTCCGGTGGTCTGGAACAATGTGTCATACGACCCGTGCCGAGGATCAGCCTGGCTGGGGGCCCACCTAAAATAATAGCTCAGTCGCAAACGGAGTATCTGGTCGACTGGCACACTCCCAGATTAATCCTGTATTAGCTGTGTAATGCGGATCTCTGCACAGCCGGACCTTCCTTTTCTCCGCTACTCGTGGGACCTAACTTGAACAAAAACACAACAAAAACAAAAAATAACAAAAAAGAGACCGGTGCTCCCTCACCGGCTGGAAGTTCTTCCAGACCAACCTCGGCGCCTGAAGTGCTGACGGATAAGGCGGCGGCATTCCACCGGAGAAGCTAAACGACAGCAGCAAGAGGTCGTTAGCTTGGGCTACAAATGTGGTGAAACGCCAACCGCAGGCGGACACTACCAGGGGCACTACGCCCAAACGCGCCAGGTCACTGGAGGCGTCACCCTTGGAGCCTAAAAGGTTGAAACCGAGTGGTGAAACAATAAATATTGCCAGTAGGCTCAACAGGCCGTATAGTGAAGTGCTGAAAGGCGAAATCACTTACGCCGTATTAGATAGAGGCAACGCTGACTGCGCTATCTCTCCACTGAATTGGAAGAATGTGGAGTCAGCGATTAACGACATCTATCTGAGCCTGGTGGTGGAAAACGGCACCTGTAGGGCATGACGGAGGATGGCACCAGGGTCATACTAAGCTCATGACTTTCACATGCCAGAGATCGGCTGATCTCTTTAAAGAAGCCATCAGCAGACTGGGTGAGGTGTGGAAGGGGGCGCGGCTCGAGGTTGTGACGAGGGATGAAATCCCCAGTAGACCAAGAACCCGCACTTACCTTCCGCGAAGCCCCTCAGATCTTGCAACAATCCTCAAGTTCATCCAACTTTGCAACAAAAACCTTCCTACCCACAATTGGAAGGTTGTTAAGCTGGATGAACTGAAGGGAGAAACAAGGTCCGCAGTGATCGTGATAAATAAAGAATCACTGGACCCACTTGCCAAGTCGGAAGGTGTCATCCACTACGGCTTTGGGACGATCACCCTGAAGGTGTAAAAAAAGGATGGGGAGACAAGTGCGAAAGCGGAACAGCCTCCCTTCACCTCTGCTGCTTCATCTGTCGGTAATATACTGACGGCGGAAGCAGAGGAGGAGAAAGACCGTCCTGCTTCAAGCGAGCCTCAACCCTCTACTTAAGGCTCCATCGAGAGGGCAACCCCCGAAGCCAATATGGTACGCAGGCGCTGAATAATAACCTAGGTAGCCATGGTCAGGTAGCTGATGATATTGGCCTCTCTGACCTGGAGCTAACCAGCACCCCGCCCAATAGTCAAGAAGACTCTCTTCTGGAGACATACACCGACGATGAGGCTAATTTGACAGTGGTGGAGATTGTGTCCGGAATTAAGACGGACACGTTACTCGACAGCTATGCTCCGGGTGACACAGATTAATCTCCACCACTCCATCGCGGCTTCGGCCGCTCTTCTTCTCCGCGCTAACACCTGCGGAGACGACATCGTCCTGGCCCAGGAACCCTGGGTAATCAACGACATAGTTCGTGGACTCAGCAATTCAACCTCTACTATGTAAGGAATGAAGGTAAGCCAAGAGCCTGCATACTTACAAAGAGTTCTTTGAATACCCATATTCTCTCCCACCCTGGAGGCAGGCAAAACCAAACTATGGCTAGCCTCCTCCTACATGGCCCATGACCATGGGGAATGTCCGTCAGAGACGCTGAAAAGGACGATTGCTGAGGCGAAAAAACCAAAACCGCGCTAATCCTAGGCTGTGATGCACACGCCCATCACACAATATGGGGAAGCACGGACATCAACGAAAGAGGTGAGTACCTTTTCAACTACCTTGTAAGTAGTAGGTTAGATTTGTGTAACCAAGGTAATACACCTACCTTCGTAACTAGGACCAGACAGGAAGTCCTAGACCTTACACTCGTGTCTGACCATATAGCGGATAGAATCAGAAATTGGAGGGTATCATCCGATCACTCCTTCTCTGATCACCGCTATCTGATGTTCAGCATAGCGAGTGCCCCCCCATCCCAAAGAGTCTTTAGGAATCCTAAGAGAACCAACTGGGACAGATATAGAGAGATTGTTGCGGCAACAATGTCGAGCACCATTCTCGAACATTCAGTGGACAACCTCACAAAAACCCTCAACAATGCAATGGCAATGTCATGTCCAATCAGCAGGCAAAGAGGCAAGTCTAAACCTCCCTGGTGGAACCATGAAATTGACCTTCTGCGCAAGAGTTGTAGGAAGCTCTCGTGATGCTAAGGACTGGGACTCCTATAAGGACACCTTAGTACGTTAAAAACTGAATTGAGAAAGGCCCAACGAACCTCTTGGAGACTTTTTTGTGGTAAAATCGAAGAAGTCTCCGAGGCTTCCAGGCTAAGAAAGATTCTAGCATCATCCCCTAAATCACCTAGCTTCCTACAAAAACCTGACTAAACCTGGACCACATCCAGTGAGGAAACTCTCAGTCTCCTTGTCGATACGCACTTTCCGGGCAACTTCCTGATTAGAGACAACGAGGAAGTCGTATCTCCCCCAAATACTTTATGTAACCTTATAAATGTCAGCCACACCACTATCATGTGGGCACTGACAAGCTTCAAACCCTTCAAGTCCGCGGGACCTGACGGAATCATCCCGGCGGAGCTCCAAAGAACAGCTGACCTCATCATGCCTTGGATTCTCAGCATATTAAAAGGCTGTATGAGTCTCAGTCATGTCCCCAGCTCCTGGAAAAGGGTCAAAGTAGTGTTTATTCCCAAAGCGGGTAAATACTCCCATGCCAAACCGAAGGACCTTAGGCCAATAAGTCTCTCCTCGTTTCTCCTGAAAACCTTGTAGAAACTTATAGACCAATATATCAGGCAATCTATCCCAGTATGCACACTCTCATCTGCACAAAATGCCTACAACAAGGGCAAGTCTGTAGAGACAGCCCTCCACTCTCTCCACTCGGCACCATCGAAAAATCTCTCGAGTTCAAAGAATATACTCTTGTGACTTTTCTCGACATCGAAGGTGCCTTTAACAATATCAACCCGGAAGCACTTTGACTTGCGCTTAGCAACCTCGGGATCGGAAAGCCCCTAGTGGTCTTCGTTCATCAGCTACTCACCAGCAGAGTAATACACTCTCAGATGGGAGACGCTAAGATCCATAGAGGAGTTAATAGGGGCACCCCACAAGGAGGTGTTCTCTCACCCCTTCTTTGGAACGTAGCGGTAAATGAACTGCTACAAATACTGGAAGAGGTAGGGTGCAAAGTTATTGCGTATGCGGATGATATTGCCATAGCGGCATCCGACAAATTCGTCTCTACTCTAAGAGACATAATGCAGAATGCCTTTGACAAGCTAGAAGCATGGACACAAACATGCGGACTCGGCGTCAACCCACAAAAAACGGATATCGTACTCTTCACCAGAAGATACAAGATCCCCCAATTCGACCCCCACTGCTTCGATTGTGGTCCGAACTCAACACTGGCCACTCAACCATTCTCAAGGAATTCAATTTCCTTCCTTACGACACAGACCGCCTACTACCCCAGGCCATCTTCGAAAAGAAATTCTCAATCAGTATTCCCTCCAGATCGGACTGGATGACTGACATGCAAACACTGAAAGATGCTCTGCGCATCTTCACAGATGGATCAAGGACAAAAGAAGGGGTGGGTGCGGGTGTCTATTTACAAAACCTCAACATTGCTATCTCCGTGAAGCTCCCTGATCACTGTAGCGTTTTTCAGGCAGAAACCATAGCGATTAAAGAGGCGCTGTCTTGGCTTAAAAACAATGTGATATCAAAAAGGGATATCACCATCTGTTCCGATATTCAGGCCGCCATAAAATCCCTGGACAATGTCATGTTCTACTCAAAAACATCCCTTAATGGCAGGCTGTCTCTTAACGAGATGGCCGAGCGTTTTAACATTCACCTCATGTGGGTGCCGGGGCACTGTGACATACCAGGAAACTGCAAAGCCGACGAACTCGCTAGGTGTGGTACAACCTCATCCCTCTCGATAGAAGGGGTACCACCTTCCATGCCGATCGCTACAGAATCTTTTAAAGATTCATACAATTAAAACCACCAATGACAAATTGTTAGAAGGCACCACCTGCCTTAAAACAAAAGAAATGTGGCCATCACTTAACCTCAGTCTACTTGGACTCAGTAAGCCCTCATTAAGGACCCTTATAGGAGTCATAACCGGGCACTGTGTAATTGGCACTCGTGCTCGCAGGATGGGTGCCCCATATAATGATATTTGCAGAAGCTGCATGGATGAAGAGGAGGAAGAAAATACTCATCACCTTCTCTGCTCCTGCAGTGCTCTTGCCAGTCGTAGGTTCCTGCACCTAGGAGCCTACTACTTCAGTAGCCGTAACGAGCTAAAAAGTGCCAGCATTGGCCATCTAAATCGGTTCAATTGCAGCACCAACTGGTTCCAGCGTTAGGAGAAGTTAATCCGCGTGGTATCACAATGGCCCTACTCTGGCCTAAGTGTGACTGCTCTGCAGCAGTCAGCCACTACAACCTAACCTTACCTGTATATTATAAAAGGAAATATATTTTGTTGCTAGAGACCCTTTCTTTAAGCGTAGAAGCCTTTTCCACTCCCATCTTCTAGCCCTGTAGCCCGGTTAAAGCGCTTTTTGGTATGACTCATTGCACGTTTTTTCTGCTCACACTCGCTATCATAGCAATGATTTCTTGTCGGGGGTATCAGGTAGCCTAGGGTGGTTTTTCACTACCTTGTTGATGTAGGCGTAAAGAAGAGTCTCTCACTTAATTGCAATGTAAAGTATGCTCAAACGTCTATTGTCAAATCTCCACTTCTTTGGCTGGTGTATCTTTTGAGCAGTGTAGAGTCGAACTCTGAATCTTGCTGCCACGAGAAAATGGTCAGAACGAACATCCAATATATTTGACAAGTGTCTTCCTTAAATACATACCATAGACAGTTCACTTATTTTGAGTTATTTTATTAATCTGAGAAATATACAAATTCAACATATAATTTTATTTTATTTGAATAAAACAAAAAGGATGTTCCCATGGAGCATATAGCGGTAACAGAGAATCCGTGAACGTTCTCCACGCGAACCGTTTTTGGACCAGCCTAGGAATGTGCCCTCGTGTTACCATCTGGTTGGTATTTAAAACAGGGTTTATACACTGTTGTATTGGCATCACTTACAGAATTATCAAATGTCAAATAAAAAAGGTTTTCAGACGGAATAGAACATGGTGGCAGCGGTAGCCAAAAATCGGTGGTAAAATAGAAAAAATTATAAAAGCAATATTTATAAGAGAAACATTAAGTTTAAAATAGTTGGAAAAGAGAGTAAGTACTAAAGAGCAAATGCCAGAAGAAAAAGCAGGAACATCTACTGCAAATGTGGGGAAGATAACACCAAACAATAACACCCACCAGCAGAGTTTTCCTTCATACCGTCAGACTGGGAACGATGGATTGCACGCTTTGGTAGATATCTGATGGGTAGTGGATTAAATGAGGCTAACGAAGAAAACTAAGTCAGCACATTAATCTACTGCATGGGAGAAAAGGCGGAGGAAATTTTGGACACATTTCACACATGTCCCACCACCCATACGGTAAGTGTTGAAAAATTCAGCTCTTACTTTATTCCACAAAAAATGTAATATATGAAAGAGCAAGATTGATGGCGATGAAACGGCTGAAGAGTTCATAAGCTCACTCAATGCTTTTGCAAAAATCTGCGATTGGGGTGCACTGCAGAACGAGTGATATTTCTAACATTGATCGTGGGGATGAAAGATGAGGGTTTAAGTGATAAATTACAACTTGACCCAAATCCTTCTCCTGAGAAGGCGACCACAGCATTGTGACAGGTGGAAGAATTGCAGCGCCAAAAACAAGATCTTGCCATAACCTCAAATATATTGAAAGTTGCACGTTTTGAAAATGCGAAAAAGGCGCGGAACAATCCGGAAAAAAATATCCAAAATGGAACGTAAAGGAAAAGAATTTTGCGCTGTTTGGAAAGCATAGGAGAGGGGGCAGATGTATTCGGTGCGGAATTGAGAGTCATAGTTTCAACAACTGTCCGGCAAAAAATGAGAAATGTAGAAAGTGTAATAGATTAGACCATTTTGCAAAACAATGTAATGGAAGTGTAAAGGAAAAACCAAGAAGATTATTTCATCGGCTCTGTATGTGAGAAATGGTCCGTAGATTTATGACTGAATAACAAAAAAGTAGAATTCAAAGTAGACACAGGGGCCGGATGTGTCACTGATTCCGTGGGCTATTGCGAGAGACATTAAAAATATTGATATAAAATAATCAGGTACAAAATTATGTAGCGTGAATAAAGCAATTAAATTTATTGGAAAAGC
The DNA here is from genome assembly GCA_916610145.1 of Eristalis arbustorum. Lineage (NCBI taxonomy): Eukaryota > Metazoa > Arthropoda > Insecta > Diptera > Syrphidae > Eristalis > Eristalis arbustorum. The sequence continues at coordinate 77,878,667 of OU744316.1, read as the reverse complement.
GGTCGTGAATTTAAAGTACCAAAGCAAAAATGTTTTAGAGACAATTTATATAACAGAAGATAAAATAACACCACTTCTGGTTGAAACAGGAATCGAGAGTTTAGGCCTTGTAGAAAGAATATTCGAAGTCTCTCAAGAGAATTGGACCAATAAATAAAATGATATTTTCAAAGTATAAAATTGAACTGAAAGATAACGCAAAACCATACGCTATAAGCACGCCGAGAATTATACCTATACACCTAAGGAAAAAGGTCCAAGAGGAGTTTAAAAAGATGAAAAAGAATGGAGTTATTCAAACAGTGGAAGAAGCGACAGAGTGGTGAGCGCCGATGGTCATTGTTCCAAAGAAGGATGGCACGAGTGTAAGGATCTGCGTGGATCTCACCGAGCTGAATAAAGGTGTAAAAATACAGGTACATCCGATACCAATGATCGAAAACTAGATGCCAATAGTGGGTTTTGGCAAATTCCTCTTTCAGAAGAATCTCAAAATTTAACGTTTCTCACACCTTTCGGTCGACACAAATTCCTCCGACTTTCTTTCGGAATTACATCTGCTCCACAACCCTGACAGGCTTAAAAAATTGTACAGTACATATGGATGATGTCATGATATGGGAACGAAGTGTACTGGAACATGATGAATACCTTAAGGAGGTACTGGATAAAATTAGAGAAAGCGGAATGACACTAAATAAAAATAAGTAGTCTTCGGAAAAACAGAAATAAATTGTTTGGGTCACGTAATTTCGGAAGGAGAAATTAAGGTCGCTAGTGAAAAGACAAGACCCATCAGGGAAATGAAAGCGCCGGTCAACATAAAAGAGGTCCAGGGATGCCTAGGTATGCTCAATTTTGTGAGAAAATACATTCCTAACAGAGCTACAATTATCGAGTCTATCATAAACTTGTTGAGTAAAAAAAATTAATTTGTTTGGGGACAGGCACAACAGGATGCATTTAATAAAATTAAATTACTGTTGACATCTCCACGAAGCTTAAAAGTATTTGACCCAAATAAAGATACCATTGTGTGATGCGATGCCTCAAGTGTGGGATTGGGAGCTGTTCTCCTGCAGCTTCATGGTAAAGAGAATATTCCAGTTGCATACATTTCGAGAAGCTTAACAATGACAGAAAGAATCTATGCAAATATAGAAAGAGAGGTACTAGCGATTACTTGGGCATGTGAAAACCTCAAGAACTACCTGATAGGGAAGCATTTCACAATACAAGCAGATCATAAGCATTTACTACACATTTTAAAAACTAAACATTTAGATGATCTTACACCACGAATTCCAAGATTACGAATGAGAATGATGAAGTTTGATTACAGCCTACAATACATACCAGGGAAAAACCTTTGTGTCGCAGACCACCTTTCGCGAACGACACTGAAAAACCCTCCAAACAAATATGAACTAGAACTTGAATAAGAAATAGATGCCTTTATACACGAAGTCTCCTTAAAAGAAATCCATACAACAGACGAAAATATAGTACAAGTTATAAAATTGCAACTGTTAAAACAGCTAAAACAATAATAAAGAAAAATCCTAATCGAGTCGAAGCAGCACTACTGGCATACAGAAATGCTCCACTTGCCTAGAAAGAAAAGAACATCTACACAGAAAAAAGTACAAGACAAACTTTGACAAAAGACATCGCGCCATAGAGCTATCTGAACTTAAGATTGGGGATAACGTATGGATAAGAGATTTGGAAAAATTATTCAATTTGTTCAAAACAGGTCATATCTCATACAGACAGAAAAAATAATAATTCGTAGGAATAGATATCACTTAATTAAATCGTCTCTAAAAGAACTATTAGAGCCATTCAATTCAGCAGTAGAATATCCTGAAGATCTGACAGAAAACACACAAACTGGAGCACACCTGGAGAGGGAAGAGGAAGCCGCATCTGAAAGTCAACCCTCTGGAAGCGGACAAGACTTCAGCGATCCTATGGATACCCGATCCGGAAGACGAATTTTTCGAAATGTGTAAACAATCGTATTTGTGTAAATATCAATTGTATATTTTGATCACTGAATGATCTATACCCTGAAATGAAATATTGATGCATATACATATATACATATAAGCTGATATATATGTATGAAAATAGTATACATCAATTTATAGTACTGCATTTATTGAAATATCCATTCTATTATTTTATTTGTGTTTGTAATTAATGAAGTATTGATGAATTAACTATGTTATGTTTATTTTAATGTAAATATTAAATTTTGAACTTCAATATGTAAAAGGGGATGTTGTATTGGCAACACATACAGAATTATGAACTGTCATATAAAAAAGGTTTTCAGACGGAATAGAACATACACAAAAAGTGGTGGCCCGTGAAGTTTGGGGTATGTTCGTCGACCCCAACCTCGACGTCGCAGGTTCGATTCCCGCTCTGTGCCCTGGCCCTCTGTGGGCTGTAGCGCCACCCATATTATATACACCAAAAATTTAAATACTTACACAAACTTGTATTTGTAATCTCCATTTTATGTCTCTAAAATTGTCAATAGGATTTATTAATTCTGAACTAATTTGCCGAAATGATTGCAGATGATGATATAAATTATGGCGGAATCATGAACATTTTCTTGGATTTCGCTGGTATGGATGATATTATGCGTGTATAGTACGAACTTTTTTCGCAAATTTCATTTCTAGAATAATAAATATAATAAATTAAATAATAAATTAATATAATTAAAGCAATGGTCCAAATAATGACAACATAGAAAAAGGTACGCTTCGAGTTAACTTCCAGAGTTAACAGAGTTAACATAACTCAAATTAGGTACTATTTATCGATTGATAGTTAAAAAAGTTCTCATTTGGTTTATTTTTATTCACAATTTACTTATGCAATCGACTTGCTGATGCATTGTAACATCAGCAGAAGAGTGTTCTGGATCATCATTAATTTCGTGAAGTACCTTCTTTATTTCATGCAGTGAGAATTTCTTTGAGAGATTTTGGATTGCACTTCGCCGGGTGCAGATCTTTCTTCTTATGATAAAGTAACTATCTGAGTATACAGTCATTTTTCGTTAAGACTTCTTTGTATGCCTTTCCAGTAATAAAGTAAGTCTGCAAACATTGGCAGTAATTGAGGCTTGCCCACAGTCTAGAGAACTCAACATTAAATTACTGAAAGGATTAATTGTATGAAAGAAATTGGAATGACATTCTAGTGAGCATCTGTAACTTTAGCATCCGCAGAACGTTCATTCAACACTTTTAGTTTGATACAGTGGATTGATACATGCAACAATACGTTGCAACATATATTAATAAAAAAATAACACGTAAAGTATTACTAAAATCTGCATCAAAGTGAAACTCGTACACGTCATTTCAATCTCTTGTTCAATGAAGAAAAAGGTACAAAATAATGTTTTTAGCATTTGGTTGCTTTCACTGCTTCCAATTGTTTAACGTAGATCTTACAAATTTCTTACTGAAATATTGTGGTACCTTCTCCCATATGTATGTATACCGGGTACATGCACATCCCTAGGCAAGTCTGGTCGTTTCTGACCAGAACATACCGGCCTGGCAAATGTTCTTCCTCCGTGGTCGATCCCGACTGTGCACTAATTGCGAACCCTTTTAAGTATATGCATAATTATTCTCATTCATTTACATAACTGCATCCTTCCCAAGGATCATTCGACAGCAGAGAATTGAAGTCAATGCTCTCATTTGCGGCGGAATGTTCAAATCATCCACGCCGCCTGTCGGTAGGGTACCGGCAAGCTTAACGACGAAAACCACTACAGAGGCAACCAGCGCAAGGGCGAACAGATATCCGCGTTCTAGGCTAAGAAATCTAGCGGCATCACAATATGGAAAACCAAGTTTTTCGAAGTTTACTTGGTAGTTAAAAATGTATTAATCTATTATCTGTTAAGATTATAATAAACGTAGTTTAAGACGAAAGGCAAAAATACTAATTATTAGATTAGCTTATAGTGAAACAGAACATTTGTTAAGTTAGTTAGCTAGTTTTAAGTACTTTTGTCTAGCATGTACGTAAGTAAACAAAAAAAAATCAGTTATTGGTAAGTTAATCAAGCTAGTTTAGTAGTATTTTTGCCTAGCAAATAAGTAATCATTTAAATAAAAACAAGATTACGTTAAAAAAGGGCGAAAGGAAGAGAATTTGATTTTTTTTTCTTTTCAAACAAGGGGATAAAATAGATTGCTCCAACTACAGCGGTAAATAAATTTTAAGTCTCCCCGGTGAAGTCTACGCTAAGGTGTTAGTCTCGCGCTCTAGAGTTGTGGTCGAATTCAAGCTGGGGGATGAACAGTTCGGCTTTCGTCCTATAAGGCTTGGGAGTATGCCAAACCTATCTACAGCTGTTTTGTTAATTTCGGGACGCCATACGACCAAGTGCCTCGAGGTAAGCTCTGAATTGTTTTGCAGGAGAAAACGATTGCGACTCTTTTGACACAAACTATAGTAGCTTCGTCCGGGCTTACGGTGCTAACTCAACACTCTTCACCGAGGGCGTTGGGCGTCGCCAATGGTGCGTCTTGTCACCTTTCTCCTTCATTGTATAAATGGATTGGATGTTGCAACGCAGCCGAGGTGAGGAATGGCTCGCATTGGGAGAGTTGAGGGTAAGTCACCTTCTCTTTACAGATGATTTGGTTATCCTCACATCCTCTAGATGGTACTCGAGTGCGCTCTCAATATGTCAGATTTGGTGCAGATTCGGGGATAAGTGTCAATGTGAAAAAATCTGAGGTTATGGTAATTTATAGAACACCGGTTCAATGCACACTACATGTAAACAAACTGGTTGATCCATCTCAAAAACTCGATAAAAAGTAAATGCGAAGCATTGATTTATCAACTTAAATTAACGTAACTTACTCTTATGTCATTTTTCTGCTTTCACTTAATTTGTTTCTGCTCCTATATTGTTCTTGCAATGCGTCTACAATATTTGTTTGCGGTTCATAAATAGCCAGTTAATTTAGAACGCTGAAGTTCTCATCTCGGCTCGTTATCTTAAAACATGTCATTTTATGGTAAGACAATAAGAGATAAATGCCTGCATACTTCAGAGTCCATCATAAAACCGGCGTATATTACACAAATTTACTTTGACATATTGGTAAAGATACAAGAATATTGTAATTTCATAACATGCCTGAATTACATAAGTTATTTATTATTATCAGCATTATTTTCAGCAGTAGCATAACGTATGAATCAACATCACTTGTCGAAATTTCAAATACGTATTCTATTCCGTTGATTTCTGTGTTCCTCTGTCCGACGATCAAGTTAATTAATGATCAATGAAAACACCATTATCATCTAAATGGTCACACCCACACTGCTAATACACAATCACCGGCTTAAATTTCGCTTGCCGCTTGCCGTAAACTACAATATACTCGAAAGCATTATACCTAACTCATTTAGGGATATAACCTCTACCAGTAAGTCTGTTGTATATGAAGAATATTCGTCCATCCAATTTGATTACAGCTGATTTTTTTCAATTGAGAAATTGTCTACCCTACAATATAAATATTAGTGAACTTTTATTTCTGTCAACATATTGTCCAAGTTGATGCAGTTGTCCAAAGGTACGACCACTATACCTTGCGCCTTTGTGGGCTTTAATTACTTAATACGTCAATACTTATACACTCGTGGGTCAATACATGCAATCCACAACAACGTCATGGCCAGACAACTACAGCACCACCATCAAGTAGTGTCACACTCAATGAACAGAGTCAGTGTGGAGCAATTAGTGGAGAATCTTAGCACAAACCCAATGAACGAACCATATAGCACACAATAGTCATTAGTGCACGATGTACATGAAGCTCTTGAGAAGACAACCAGTTGATCAGTGAACCAAATGATCTTCAATGTCACTGGTGGTTCTGTATAGAGGGAAGCATCATGTGCATTAGGTTTGCTTGGATGTCGTATTTGCATTTGGTTAACAGTGGCTCGACCACTCACGAACTTGTCCAGAATGCTCACTTGTCTTTCCCCACACCATTTTAGACATATACACTAACACTAATTAAATGACACAAAAATCCATTAACGAGTGTGCTGGAACTGAGTTCAGAAGATTGATGCGGTTTCCGGTCGATTAGGGTCGCACGACGGCAAGAAAAGCCGACGGAGCAATACCAAGAACGCAATCCGCGCGGGCAATGACGCCACCAAGAGGCTTCCTGTTATACATTTGTTAATTGTTTGGAGACGAAGAACAACGACGGTATCGGAGCTTGTGCTCTAATAAAAAAAGCAAATGCAATGACAGCCTGAGAAAGCAGCTGCCAGGCGTTAAGGGATAAGTTAATTAAGAGCATTTTGTATGTACATGAGGAAAGATACAGATTAACAAATCAATAATTACTGATTTCATTAGACATAAATAGTTGCAAGAATCCTAAGAATACAATAACCTATGGAAATAACAAGTAAAGCATCATGTCACACTGCAGTGAAGATATGATTGAAGAGTTTTCCACGTGTAATTAAAATTACGTGAAGTTAATTACGTCAGTCCCAAGAAAGAAGTGCAAGATGCACTGAAGTTTTAGATATTTTCCAGTGAACTCAAGAAGAATTAAGTATCTTTTGATATTTATTCTACAACTATTTGGCGATATACTTTTATCAGAAGAACCTAGTTTACGAATATAAAGTATTCTTCGAGACTTTTTTTATACTTTTATTAAGAACATTTATATAATAAAGCGCTATGTCTATAAGCAAGTTTCTTGCAGGTTCTGGGTGGAAATAGGATACATTTTTCCTTCGTAAGACAGGGATTTCATTTACTTATATAATATTGTAGCCTGGCAAGTATTTCGCTAGAGTGTGTCCTTTATTTTTTAATAAAGTTTTTTTAATTTTGTAATTTTTTCTAAAATACTTTCCTCCTAAGCGAGGCGATACAAAATCCCTCCTTTTATAGTAAAATTATATATATTACTATATCATAAATGAGATAATATATATATAAATACCATGCATGTTCCATGTTCCAGAAACTCAAATCACAACAAATCCACTCATGTACTAAATGCCCTCAGTCACGTCCATCTGCTTATTTACAAATCACAAATGTATTTGTGTTTAATTATTAAATTATTTCCGCATTAACCTGTTTTTCTAAGATATATCCAAATCCACTTTCCCGACTTGACTTGAATAATAAAACTGACCCGCTCCCCAAATATGGGAAGAAGTCCACTTCAAGCGATGACCGAAAATATCCAACAGCAAAACTTATCTCACACACAAATTCAACAAAGCTAACAAACATTACCGTGAACAAGTCTACAACCACTTTATCCGCACGCGCGTATAAGGGGACACACACAGCCACTCTCTCCATACCTAATTTATTTCTGAAAATGGTGATACAGCCAAAAATGGCAACGCTACATGACCAGACACTGTTCAAAATTATTGTGAGGTTCACGGCTACCTAAATGAAAATCCGCAATAAGACAAGAGGACTTAATTCCGCAGAAAATGAGCCTATTGAAATACATATATTCAAACTCTAAATTCCTTCCACGGAACAATCTTGATCGATATGTGCGCGTTACTCCGGATTTGGTCATAGTGAATTTGGGGTGATGCTTAAATTAACAGTTTTTTTCCAAACAAAAGCCGTTAAATCTATTTTAAATATATGAAGCATGTGTATGTGAATTGCTCATTGATCGCTCTTCTTTTTTTTCTTTTTTGTCCTATAAGAATTTCTATATTAAGGATATTTTGAATTCGGATTAACTCGTGAGTTATTACAGTGTGAGTGATACAAATGATCGCTTATTGGGAGTATTTGCCTAATAATATTGTTACACTTGAGGCAAGAATTAATGAGTCTACATACAGTATGTGAAGAATGACTTTTCACATTGAAAATAAATGAAAAAGCTTATTAGCTGATAAACATAAGTTTTTGTTTCATTTTATATATCTTTTGATTCATTACATTTACATTCAGTATATGTAAAGGCACATCATACTAAAAAACAAAAATATTCCTTAAAAAATATTTCTTCATTTTCGGCACAGGGCCGCCGCCGCGCTTTAGTTCCAATCTACCTTCGTTTGCGACACGATTGTTCACATTATAAATTGCTCTACGTTACTTAAAAAACATATCCAACAGTCTCTGCACATTTTTCCCAATTCTTGATTGTAATAAATCAGCTGGATTACTTCAAACGACAAACGTTTACCTGGCAAGTTTTTAAATAAAATTGTATTGATAATTTTTATTATTATTTGCATACACACAAGTTATGTTGAAATAAAAAATCGCAAGGAATAAAAACGCACTATAACGGAAAAGTACAGTTGGTAATTTTACATGTACACTTGCGTTGGACGCAAAGGATATCTACAGTAATGGCTTGAGAAAAGATTGTCTTGACACTTAAAACCTTGAGTTGTATTTGTTTTTTTTTTTTTTTTTGTGATGTAAATACTCTATGTGGTGTCCCGTGGTGTTGTGGGTATGTGCGTCGACCCCAACCTCGTCGGTAGGCGTAGGTTCGATTCCAGCTCTGAGCGACGCAAATAATTATCTCGACCCCACCTCTTTCGACTTCCTGACAATGATCAAAGAGTATTTCCTGTCTAGAAAAAGCTTCTCAAATCTGGCCGTTCGCATTCGGCATAAAACTGTAGCTCCCTTCCACTCGTGTGAGGACAATAGCACGCACAACACGAGTGGTTGCTGAGAAGCTAGGCCCTGGGTCTCTATGGGCTGTAGCGCCACCCATATTATTATTATTATAAATAGTCTATATATACGTAGTAAATTAATAAAATATATAAAATGGAAAAAAGTTTTTGGCTTAGATCGATGACGGAGGGTTGGACGAAGTCGAAAAACGAAATTAAATATACTGCTCAGTCACGAGACCAATTGAGCATTTGCTTGTTGGAAAAAAATAATCTTCTCTAGCCCCGACTTCCAAACTGGTGCATTCCATACAAAACAGGTTGAATGAGGTCATACAGAACAAAACAGGTTCGACCAATATCGATTTTATTAAGTTAAATCTTTGTTGTTGGACCTTAGTGTTCGATGAAATTGGCGGATTTTCCCCTAATTGAATTGCGGCAATTCATAAATAAATGTCAGTTTTTTACAAGTTCCAGCACATTGTCTCATATTTAACACATTTGTTTAGAGAAATAGAACGTTTTGCCAGCGACAAGCTCTGTTCGTGAATATACTAACTTAATCAAATGCTTGATATTTTTAAAGGCCCGTTCATATGAAGTCGCCACGAACTGCGAACATCGCAAACTCTGACAACATATGGAGTTTTCTCATTCGTGGAGAACTACGGGTGCAAACTGATACTTCACTGCGAATTTTTTGATCGTGGTGTTTGTGGATTGCGTTTGACCATTTTTGTATTGCGATTTCAGCTTGACAGTTCGTAAAGAGAATGCTTTATTCGAAGAGAAAAACTTTTAAATCATTAAATAGGATACTTAAACTAACCTTTGTTGAGATTTTTGTCGATGAACAAAACTCGATAATTCAGTTCCAATATTTTTGCAAGCCAAGAAATATAACTTATTGTTCATATGTATGTGCTAGAAAAGGAGTGTTTCTAAAAGATCGCGTTCGCAATTCGCCGCTCATATGAATGGGCCTTAAGAGTTTTACCATTTGCGCTTATACAATTTTATCAGAAATTCTTACGAACAGATTCTATATTTTCATATATTATAACAGTCCAACGACTAGTACTGGTATGATTAATTAATGTATTATAGAAAAAAAAATGGCTGTGTTGCAACTTTTCCTACACACCAATTGTGCTTATTTTACTTCCAAGTGGTAGCCATCGGGTACTGGTTGTAGTTCACCCGAGCTCAACCTGCCAAACTTATAAGTGCGACCTCTTGGCCTAGGGGTTACAAAAAAGGAACTGGCCCTCCATGTTGGGGGTTGTGCCGTCGGGGTAACTGCCCGTCCACACAAAAAACTATAGTTACGAAGCAACAGCAAGCCCTGGAAACGGATGATTTTACTGATAACGAACCCTGCAAACGATATACCCACAACGACCTTCGGATCTGTACGTGGAATGTAATAATTATTAGCGGAAGCCCTAGACTGCTGCAAAGCAGACATAACCGCCATCCAAGAAGTGCGATGGGATGGACCGGACAAAAGAAGGATGAAAAACTGTGATATATATAACGGTGATTGCTACAAGCAACAAAAACAGCGCTTATTTGGATGTGGATTTGTCGTTAGAGGCAAACTTAGGTAAGAAGTCTTATCGCTCAGGTCAGTGAATGAGTGCCTCACGACAATTCGCATCCAGGCTCAATTTGCCAACATAAGCCTTATATGCGCACATGCCCCCATAGAGGAGAAGGATGACGACACCAAAGACAGGTTCTATGAGCTCCTGGACAAAACGTATGAGAAATGCCCTAGCTACGACATTAAAATGGTTCTCGGTTTTAACGCAAAACTAGGAAGAGAGAACATGTCCGAACGTTCCGAGGTGCCAACATTGATTCGGACCACCACCTTGTAGTAGCCAAGGTAAGGTTGCGGATATCCCGAACACCGCTAAGACAAAGCAATACTGTAAGATAGTTCAACGTCGGCCGGCTACAATCGCAAGAGATTGCCAAATCCTTTTCTGATCGTGTCTCCCTCAACCTCTTAAGAAATCCTACGCCGCCAACATCAAGTATTGAAGACCAGTGGCAGCATTGCCAAAAAGCCATCAGAGATGCCGCCTCCGATGTGCTGGGTTTCAATCCGCCACCACAACGAAACCCCTGGTTTGACAATGAGTGTCGGCAGGCGAATGCAGCCAAGCAAGAAGCATACAAAGCGGCACTGCAAAGAAGGACAAGAGCTGCTCGGGAGCTCTACGAGCAGAAGAGGAGAGACGAACACCGGCTTCTCAGGAGAAAAAAGAAGGAGCATGAGAAGCGCGCGATCGGCAGAATAGAAGGATATTACTGCAGGAATGAGGTAAGAAAGTTTTACCAAAGGGTAAAGTCAACCGGTCAAGGTTATAAACTCCGAACGGAAGCCTGTAAGGATGAACAAGGGAACATCGTAGTAGAGTCACAGTCGATGCTGAGAGTATAGAGAAACCATTTCTGCAGACTGTATAATAGCGACGAAGAACCAAATTCCGCTGTCAGGCAGAACCATTCAACCCCAATGAAAGGGACGATGAAGATCAACAATTCCGTCCACCCGACCCGGATGAAGTGAGAATTGCTATATCTAAACTGAAATCCAACAAGGCTGCTGGAGCTGACGGCCTACCCGCCGAGCTTTTTAAAGCCGCAGGCGATGATTTGGTAAGGTGCATGCACCAACTCATCTGTAAAATATGGTCGGAGGAAAACATGCCCGATGAATGGAACCTCATCATTGTTTGCCCGATCCACAAGAAAGGAGACCCCTTTGACTGCGCCAACTATCGGGGGATAAGTCTCCTTAACATCGCCTATAAGATCTTATCTGCCGTACTGTGTGAACGCCTAAAGCCATTCGTCAACAACTTGGTCGGTCCATACCAGTGTGGCTTTAGGCCAGTAAAATCCACCATCGACCAAATATTCACACTTCGGCAGATTTTGGAGAAAACCCATTAGCAACAAATCGATACCCACCACCTGTTCATCCATTTTAAGGCCGCGTATGATAGCATTAATAGAGACGAGCTACACAGAGCAGTGTCTAGTTTTGGCATCCAAACGTCCGTTTGTGTAGGATAACAATGGAGAATGCATGCTGCTCCCTCAAGTTCAGTAAAGACCTAAACGAGACCTTTGATATCAAAAAAGGATTCAGGCAAGGCGACGCACTGTCATTCGACTTTTTCAACATCGTTCCTGAAAGAATTGTTCAAAACTCGAACACCAACACCAGAGGAACAATCTTTCAGAAGCCCGTCCAACTACTCTTATATGCCGACGATATTGCCGGAAGAACGCAGCGTGATGTCAATGCCGTTTTTGTGGGTATTGCAAAGGAGGCCGCGAAGATGGGTTTAGCGGTAAACGAGAGTAAGACCAAGTATATGCTGTCAGCGAGAAAAGACACTTAATAACGACGTCTCGGTCAGAACGTCGCAGCAGACAGATATAACTTTTAGGTCGTCAAAAACTTTGTCTAGCGCTGAAATCCAACGAAGAATAACTCTTGCCAATCGCAGCTTGGGCTAAGAAAGCAATTGGTAAACAAAGCCCTCTCTCGAACAACCAAGGTAACGCTTTACAAGACCTTAATCGTCCCAGTCCTGCTATATGGCGCGGAGTCATGGACTTTGTCACAAGCGGATGAAGCAGCTCTTGGTTGCTACGACAGGAAAATTTTTCGTGTGATTTTCGGGAGTAGACATAATGACGGACTATACAGGCTGTTCAGCGACATCGACCTAGACAGAATAGTGAAGATCCAACGATTGAGGTGGCTATGTCATGTAGAGCGGATGGAAACCAATGCTCGGGTCCAAAAAGTCTTCGAATTCAACCCCAAGGGACGGCGCAGTAGAGAAAGACCGCGACTCAGGTGTGCACGCAAGTGGAAAGGGACCTCAACCAACCAACCAAGACGATTAGCTATAGATCGAGCTGTCTGGAGACGCTTGTAGGTTGTAGCCCAGGTCCACCCCGGACTGTAGCGGCACCTTAAGTAAGTAAGTACATTATAGCAAATAACATACCACTGTTAAATGCTTATAACAGTAAAAAAAAAATTGTAAGGGACCACTTCTATTAATGCAAACAATGAAAGAAATAAAGTACAAAATAGTTTATTCTTCGTCTTTGTGTGGCCTGGATGGATCTGGACCTCAACCAACATGCCTATCCAACTAGCGCTATCTCTGGCTAGCTGTTTCCAGTTTCGCACACCAAGTTGGTTGAGGTCCTTCTCCACTTGGGTGCGCCACCTTAAGCGCGAGCGTCTTCTGTTGCGTTGCCCGACAGGTTCGGATTCCAAGATTCTTGGGGCCGGAGATGTTGTGTCCATCCGCTCTACATGACCTAGCCACCGTAGGCGTTAGATCCGTAGACGCCTTACTAGGCTCATGTCGCTGTACAGCCCGTATAGTTCGTGGTTGAATCTTCTCCTCCAGAACCCGTCAACACAAACAGGGCCAAAGATCGTAAGTAGAACTTTTCTCCTCTCTTTAAGAGGACTTCTGCATCCGGTTTCGAGATTGTGCATGCCTCCGCGCCGTATAGCAGGACTGGGATGAGCAATGTCTTGTATAGTGTCAACTTGGTTTTTCGAGAGAGGGCTCTATTACTCAATTGCCTCTTGTGCCCGAAGAAACAGCGATTGGCAAGAGTTATCCTACGCTTGATCTCGGTACTGATGTTGTTAGTACAGTTTACTCCGGAGCCGAGGTAAGTGAAGTCCTTGACTACTTCGAAGGGCTTATCGCGAGAGTCTATTCCCAATAGAATAAACGTCAAATAGAAATGCATTCTATTCACGGTATCGCGAAATTCTATTCGTAATAGAATTAACTTCGAATAGAAATAAAATCTACTACCTTCGTATCGCGAGTTTCTATTGTCATGAATATTTTTCTATTTGGTAGAACTGACAATTCTATCAGAAAATTACGATAGAAATTTAAAACTGCGTCAAATTCATTGAAATGGAGAACGTAGAAAACAAGTAAGTAGTACATAAAAACTATTTTTAATATGTTAATATATATTGTTATATGCATAGGAGACAATTTACAAACAAGGGGCAGATGGAGAAATTAGTGTCTAATGGAAAAAATCCACTAATTGCAAAAGGCATTTGCAAAATGCTGGAAGCAGACCATCATTGGAAGGAGTTCTCTGTAGAGCTCAATAGCCTGGGCCCTGGATAGATTTAAAAAAAAAAATTAATATCAAATAAAAAGAAATTAGCACTACTGGTGGTGGACCCAAAAGTTTGTTTGCTTTGTGTCCCTTTGGAGGAACGAGTTGTAGAGTTTCTAAACCTGCATAAAAGCGTTAATCCTTGTGGACGTGAGTTTGGTTTGGATGTAACAGACAGATCCATAGAAGACATTGCCAATATAGACGCATTGTGATGCTTTGATTAACGTATTTCATCCATGCCTAATGGATTTGAATGTACACGTAAATTTCCTCTGTATTGAAGAGTTGATATAATTGCAGCACCATGAGCCTCGTCCATTTCGTCCACAAAAAAATCGAACCGAATATATCTCATTTAATAAAAAACAACTATTCCCTGCAAAACAATAATCACGTGTGATGTTGATTTGACGTTTGACAACGAAAGCTCCCCGTCAGCTTTTCATTTTCTATTTCGAAATTCAATTCTATTCAAATCAATTCTATTGAGTTTCGCGATGCCACGAATTTGCTCAATATAAAAGAATAAAGGCGAACAGACTTTTTGCAAATAGAAACTCGCGATAAGCCCCGCAGTTGTAGCTGCCTATTGTGACGCTTTGTCCAAGACGTCGATGTTGCATGTCCTTTTTTGAGGACAGCATATACATACTTCGTTTTGCCCTCATTCACCGCCAGACCCATCTTAGCCGCTTCCATATCAATGTTAGCCAAAGCCTCACTGACGGCTCGCTGAGTTCTGCCAATCACGTCAATGTCATCGGCGTATGCTAACAGTTGCACAGACTTCTGGAATATCGTGCCTCTAGTGGTGGCGTTTGAGTTTCGCACGATCCTCTTCAGGACGACGTTCAAGAAATCACATGACAGCGCGTCGCCTTGTCTAAAACCTTTTTTGAGATTGAAGGTCTCGGTGAGTTAGTTACCGATCTTGATGGAGCAGCGAAAGTTCTCCATCGTCATTCACACAGCACAGTCATTCACCTGACGAGTTTGGCAGGAATGTCAAAAGGAGACATGGCGTTGTTTAGCTCGTCTCTATGCACGCTATGCGGCCTTGAAATCGACGAACAGATGGTGAGTTTCGATTTGCATTTCTTGGGTCTTCTAGGATCTGCCATAGTGTGAAGATTTGGTCTATTGTGAACTCTCCTGGCCTGAAGCCACACTGATATGGACTATCAGATTATTAATGAACGGCTTCGGGTGAGTACACATAACGGCAGAGAAGATCTTATACGCGATGTTTAGAAGACTGATCCCTCGATGGTTGGCGCAGTTGAAGGGGTCTACTTTCTTGTGGATCGGGCAAACGATACTGAGATTCCACTCGTCGGGCATGCTTTCCTCAGATCATATCTTGAAGATGAGCTGGTGCAGGCGCCCTAGCAGATCATCTGCAGTTGCCTTAGCCCTCGTTGTTCGATGCAGCGTTGCCTTGTAGGCCTCCTGCTTGGCTGCATGTGCCTGTCTGCACTCGTCGTCAAACCATGGGTTCCTTCTATGTAGTGTCGTAAAGCCCTGCACAGCAGTGGCAGCTTCTTTGATGGCTTCTTGACAACGACTCCATTCTTCTTCTATGGTTTGTGCAGGCGGCGTCGAACTTACAGAGAATTTCTGGGAGACTCGGTCGGCAAAGATCCTAGCAGTCCACTGCGATTGTAGCTTTGCGACGTTGTTCTCTTGATATCCTGATTCTTACTTTGGTTACGACAAGGAAATGGTCCGAGTCGACATTGGCTCCTCGGAAAGTTCGGACATCAAGGATGCTGGAGGAGTGTCTGACGTCGATCGCAACGTGATCAATCTGGTTGACGGTTGATTGATCTAGGGACCGCCATGTCCCTTTATGGATGTTGAGGTGTGGGAGACGCGTGCTAGGAACAGAGAGGTTAAGTAACATGACAATGTCCACCAGCCTTAGTCCGTTACTGGACGTGGTGTCGTGTAGGCTGTGTTTCCCTATGACTTTAGCAAAGATTTCTTCTTTACCCAGCTTAGCATTGAAATCTCCTAGAACGATCTTGGTGTCAAAGCTGGGGCATTGATCGTATGTTCTTTCTAGGAGATCATAGAAGTCATCTTTGCTACTATCATCTTTGTCCTCTTTCGGGGCGTGGGCGCATATCAGGCTGATGTTGCCGAATGTAGCCTTGATGCCGATTGTTATGAGGCGTTCGCTTTTACAGTCAAAGCTTAAGACTTTTTGCCTAAGTCTGCCACGAACAACAAATCCACATCCAAATAAGCGCCTCTCTCTGCTGCAATCGCCGTAGTAGATGTCGCAGTTTTTCATCCTCTTCTTGCCCGGCCCATTCCATCGCACTTCCTGGATGGCGGTGATATCTGCTTTATAGCAGCCAAGGGCCTCCGCGAGTTCTTCGGCTGCACGTGGCCTGTTAAGAGACCTCACATTCCACCCGCAGAACCGAAAATCGTTGTCATTTGTTCGTTTGCTGGGGTCGTCAACAGTAAATCCGTCAGTATTAGCGGCAATTGGTCGTCTCTGAACATGTTGTTTTTTACGCGGTGAGGGCGTTAACCCCACGCACAACCCTCAATTGGGAGGCCAGGCCCATTTATTTTACCCTTGGGCGAAGGGTCCTGATGACTCCGGTATCGAAAGGTTTGGGGGGGGCGGGGGGTACCCCATCTTCAGTCGAAAGTGCTCGGCTCCCGGATTTCACCACGGGGAGGTGAGAGTAGGAGTTCATTCACAGAGGCTGAGTGCAGGTTCATTATAAAGGCTAAGTTTATTATAAAGGATAATTACTATATTATATATACTAAATTCACATGGAGTTGAAAAGTATCCCGATATGCACATGATAAACTTGTGTGATGCTTCATAGGAATTGGATTCCCCATGTATTTAGATGTACTAGGTGTACCGGTAAGAAATGAGTTTTTGTTTGTATATAAGACACTAATTATTAATGGGAGAGTAAAAACGGTCAGAAATTGTTTGTTGTGCAACATTTAACATTGCTGCCATTTGGTTTTGAATCAGTGTCATCTCCATCCAAACGGCGTCTTCAAACTTTTTTGGTGGTCAACGGAACCCGTTGTATAAAGCTTCGGCGGACACAAGAAGAATTAGCGAAAGTTCTCAATTGTTGGACGCCACGGGCAACCACTGGCGCAAAGGATTGTTGTCAGATACCTGGGTATCTGACTAGATCAGTATCTATATCTTAACAAACATGTAGATGCTGCTCTAGCCAGAGCCCGAGGCGCTTTCGCTCTTGCAAAGAGACTGTTTTACAACAGCCAACTCGATGCAAGGGTAGAGGTAATCTGCTATATGGCCCTCATACGGCCAATGCTAACCTATGGCTGCCCCGTGTAGTTCAACCTGAGTGCAAGCTTGATGGAAAAGATTCGGGTATTTAAGAGGGCTTGTCTTAGGGCTTACTTTCGCCTCTACAGAACACCACAGTCCCAGTACAAAAATTCTAAATAAAATTCTATTCCAACGAGGCCTTATACAAGATATACAGATGATATGAGTGGACCATTTCCTGGTGAACTTGATTCGAGGTCACACTGCGAGAGCGATGAATTCGGTCAATAACTTGATCTCCGGGGCTTTCTACTCACAGTGGCTTCGTCAATCCGGAAGCATTTCTCCACTTTGACAAGCACGGCTTGATACAAGATAATAATGCGGTACCGTTCCAGGTCAACTGTGGATGGGCGAATCAACCACGACCGTTCCGTTGCACAACGAGCTGAGGAGGGCCTCCTCCGGATCAGTACAAAACAAATATATGTATGAGTTAGATTAAAAAGGACTTCGAATGGGAAGGTGCTGTTGGTCTCCCTTGATTTCATGTTAAATAATACTAAAAATATTTTAGTAAATAAATGAATTAAAAAAATTAACAAAAGAAGGTAATATGTATCATTATGAAAACTTGAAATCAAGTAATTGTTAGATTGATTGCAAGACAATTTATATCATTTCATTGCATTTATTTATTCAGGAAACTCTGCAATATTTAGCGTAAACCTATAAGCTTGTACAGGAATTTTTTTCTTAAAATAACAAATTTTTACTTATCTTTACCTAATTAATTATAAGTAAAAATTGGGAAAGAAAAAAGGAGGGGGAAAGGAGTAAAATTAAGAAGAAGAGAAAGATGAAGATATGGAAAGTAAGAACGTAACGAAAGCATATACTAAAATCATTGTTATTTACTCGTAAGTGGTTTATTGGTTTAATAAAACTAAAAAGGTTTTTGCCAAAATAGTTTTCTGTACCTACCCTTTTAATTTCAGGAAGGAGTGCATTGCATAAATGAATTGCGCTAACAAAATATTGCCTTTCGGTGTTCAAAAACTTGTTTAGGTGGTATGAAATTGAATGTTCTTTGAGAACGCGCGTATTGTAATTTTGTACATAAATATTCTGGTGACTGGCGTTTTTTAATTTTATATAAAGCGACAACCGTTCGATATTTAAGAAATACATTAAATGGGCAGCCAATAATTCTTTTAGCGAAATCTGAAACGTGGGCGTACCGATCTAGATTGAAAATACATCGTGCACAATTGTTGAAAGCCACGATTAACTTGTAAGAACATGCAAAGTCTATACTTAGAAAAATTCACAGCCGTATAATATCAGAGGAACTACGAATGACTTTATAAGTTTTAGTTTGACTTCAACGGCAAAAAAGGTTTAGTTGGTCTGAGACCTGGTAACACACAATAGATTTTGCGACAAACTGGGTCAACGGCGTTGCACAGATTTCCTCTGCTTATTTGGAGAGCCTTAGTTTTGAAAGGATTCAGGGATAAATTATTCATTTGGGACCAGATAAATAAGGAGAAAGTTTAGATCTGTATTGAGATCACGAAGTGCGCTTGCCTGAATGGAGAGTTTGAAAACTTTATAAAGCTGTACATCATCAGCGTATATATGATGCTCGCAGTGTTTTATGGTTTGAGAGATATCATTATCGTTCGAAATATTGTATAAGTTTCAAGGAAACTCTCGAGATTTCAAGAAGTTCATCGGTCGAAAAACTACTACTTGATTTCCAATTTGTTTCAATTTTGCTTAACACTATTATGTTGCTTGGCAGGAAACTTAAAGCATTTCAATTAATTTTGTATTTATAAAGATATTTTTGCATGTGTCTTTCCCAAACAAACAGCTTCATAACTGTTGGATAATTGAAAGTCTTGGGTAAAGATATTTTACCGTATGGAGGAAGTACTGATCCTTAAGGTACACCTGCCCTAACTGATAAACTTGGGATCGGTTATTATTTACAGACGCCATGAAATTACGAACAGTTTTGGACAACAGGATTGGACAAACTTTACCAACTTGATTTGGAAGTTAAAGATGTGGAGTTTGTGTAGTAAGCCTCCATGCCATACTGTGTCGAATGTTTTTTCAACATCAAGAAGGATCAACCAGTGATAATCCCAGACTCAAAATTTAGTTTTATGTATTATTGTAATGAGCATAATTTGATGAATTTGCGTAAAGATGTGGTCGAAAACCGTTGTGGAGGCAGTATATGGAATGTCTCAGGACGACATACTAAATTGTTTTTTATAACTCTTAAGGCATTTGCTTATTGAGCTTAGTAAACTAATAGGATGGTAACTCCTCGCCATGGATAGGGCTCTGCCCGGTTTTTTAATGGGTATAAACCTGGAATTTTTATGACTTATGATTACTTCTATATCTCCGATTGATACAAAATCGTTGTGACTTGGTTATGAATTTGGTTTAGCGAGTATTTCACTAAACTGTCCTCAATACTAATTACCAATAGAAAAAAGTCCGTCTTCAAGGCAGGAATAGAGAGAGAGACTTCTACGTTTAATAACCTTAATAGAACCTTTATTTGAAGTGGAAGTGGAATAGTAACGCTCGAGAAAAGCGCGAGGCAGGATTTTTAATTGAACTATATATTTATTATTAGGAATCAAATAGCAACAAATTAATATAAATATTTTAGTCGATTTATTAGACCGTGAACATATACAAATATTGTTTACCACTGTGATTCGTGAACACTGCCCAAGCTTGAATTCTTTGTTCAGTTTTCTCTACTCTTTGTGGTAATAAACAACTTGCAATTTTAGTTGAATCCTACAATTTGCACTGAATTGCATTAAATTTATTGCGATTGCCTTGAAGACCGTTAAATATTTCACCTCTGTACCTGGTAGGATAAGGCTATATCCTGTTCGAATAGCGCATATTCTCGTGCGCCGTGTCGGTGATAACGTTATAAAAAAAACACTGTCATTAAAAGTGAAAGGGACATAGAAGTTGGCTATCTACATGCCACTTTATTTGTGATAGTATACGACTAAATGTCAAAACATGTAAAATCTTTCTATTTTTATAATATTCAACACTTTAATAAAAATAGAATTGAATTATTCAAATCCAAAATATGGTTTTGGTCTTATTATCACACCTTTGTTGTTATTGTTACATTTAGTTTTAATATACATATGCAATAAAAAAAAGCAAAAGTGACTTTTGCTATGTACATTTTTGTAACTTTTGTGCTTATAGTAAGTGAGAAATACTTTTTGTTTTCTATTAAAATTAAAGGGCTATATTGTATCATCGTCAGATAGTTCTTAAGTATGTTTTTATGTTTTCAAATCGAAACTATCCATACATTGACAAGAGTATTATCTGGAGAGTTTTTTGACAGATCACACACACAATCTAGTCTACTATTTAAACTGCAAAAATAAGAACTTAACCAATAGAAAAGAAAATTGAAAACCTTTCTATTTTCGATAAAAAAAGAGTGCTAAGCAAAATGCACGTAACTCTTTAAAAATATAGCAGAAACAGAAAATGCCTAGTATGCCCACAAAAACGGAACCGTTAATGAATATGCTGATCTTGCAAATATGGGAGATCCAAAAACATTGAGGGAAATAAAAAATTTCGAGCATGTGGGTGAAAGGACACCATTAAATTGGAAATGGAGCTCCTCATCAAAAACGCCTGGCCACTATATCATCCTTCCTCCTGAAAACCCTTTGAGAAACTGATCCACTCACACATTCGCATGCTTACAACTAGTGGAACGTAGTATTGAACAAACTTCTACTCACCGCAGAATAAAAAGGGTGTAAAGGCCCAAACCCATAGAATCCGGTGCGTGCGTTGCGTCTTGTCAAAAAATTGACAACTCATAAGAACTAATAAGAGGGAGCGAGACAACGAGTGTGGGCTATATGTGGAATACATCAGAATGCATGAAGTTGGCGAACTTTTAACTTTTCGTCCGTTTGACAGTTTATTCTCACATGTGTGTATCATTTATGCATGGATGTGTATCATTTTACTCTCGGGGACGTGTGGGATTGTATGTATGTATACATATTTCGGACGCAACGTACGTATTTCATTTGGCACCTCTTTGCAGTCCGGCAAATACGATTTTTGTGGATGTCAACTGCAACGCACGCACCGGATGCTATGGGCTTGAGCCTTAAGTCATTGTTCACGCTAATTATGTTGTCATTGCGGCCTCTGGTAAGTATCGAAATCTCTCCTTCTCGAACCTCAACTGTGCAAAATATCTTAGCTAAAGTCAAATACTAAAGTGAACCAACTTAACAGCATTGGAACAATAGGATTTTTGCTGTGTCTACGTGTTCACGATTACTTTATCCAATAGGGTTCGATCACTGGATTGTGACAAAATGAAACTCTCAAGTTCAAACATTCAATTCACTGATTTATTTACTTATACTACACAATCCCTACTTTAATTTAACTAGATTTACATCACACCAATTAGTTTGTCACAATTCGATCCTGTTCAAACATTTTTTTAGCGATTTGATCAGTTCCCTTCTTGACGTAATTGTGTACGCCGGCGACTTGAAACAAAAAATAGTATGTAAAACAATTGTTTACTCTTTCCTAATAACATCAGTAGACGTAAGACGACCAAGCACACTTCGATATAACCCTCCCCATTATAACTCTAACACTAGACTCCTTCTATGATTCCAGCTTCTCGCCGAACTCCTTCCAAGACTGGTCTGCTCGCACTGCCAATTGGCTGTTGAAAACTCCGACGGTGCCAAGTGTATTTATGGATGACTTTGTGTGGAAAGGTGTTCATTATGGACATACCATTTGCACAGAAGAAATCTGTTCAGGAGCGTTTTCCTGAATGGATGCACCAACCACATTAACTTGGTGTAAATTACTGCCGGTAATTCGGCATATTATTAGCAACAAGTATCCAATTGTGGTGATGGTTGATAGTTTCCAATTTGTGTGATAGATCGAGGACTTCCTGTTCCCTTATTAGATTCTGTAAGTCCGTTAGATTTTGGAGTTGGATGTCATAGTGGGTAATTAACGTAATGGAAAAGTGACGTATGTTGCTAAGGTGTTGATATTTCAGATATGTTTCCAAAACTGGCGTAATGAGGTTGCAAATTGGTAGTGAAGATTTTATGACCTTGAATGGTGATTGATCTGTGTTTTAACTAATCCGGATACTTCTAAGAATAACTGGCTTTCCACAGATTGCAGTAAGTCGAGATGGGTGGAATACAGTCACTTGTCAGTCTTCTCGTCAGACCTCCTTAAGCTGCAGGTAGCTTTCGTTTCATTGTTAAAAAGTCCCATTTCGCAGGAACATATCTCTGCTTCCTCGCTATATTTTGCTCGGATATTAAGACATAAAAATTGCTCGTTTGCTAAAGTGATGCATCCTTCTAAAGTGGTTGATTGTATCGGCAAATAATGATCACGATGAGTGCTTAAGCCCAGTATTGAAGCACAAGGAATAAAAGTCAACATTATGCTGTTTATGAAATGAGGAATGGGCGTGATTCGGAATAAATCGTACTGCTCTTGATTTACCAGAGGAAGTGTGACCCAGAATTCTACTCGATTACTTGTCACTCTTCCCTTTACCGTCATTAGCTTGTACAGTTGGACCAGATCTCGATTATCTGCTGGTACCTCAAGGATTGTTGGTAAATGCTCATTGATGGTTGTGAGCTCCTTCTTCGGCTGCATTGTTGATAATAATAATGAGTTTATTTTACCATGATGGGTATCCGTAAGAACATCAATAAGGGCTGACTGTATTCTGTTTACGTTAAGTATCATTATGATCAATTGGGGTGAAAGGGATGAGACGATTTTGCGATATTTTGCACTGGTAATCTTCTTCACCATTGTCACGAATTATTGATCTTATTTCAGCCAGCTGCCTGGTGATCTGCTCGAAGCTACTATTTATTACACTCCGGTTTTGCTTCACAATGTTTATTGTTGAATCGATGACTGAGGTTTGATTTCTTAGTAAGTTTAATACGTTATCTTTATTCGTATTTACTTGATCTATTGTAGTCGCCATTTTTTCAGCATATTTGCTAGGTTTCCCACAATGTTGAGCGGTCTTGAGATCTTGAGTTAAGGATGGCTTCGATCCCAATTAATACTGTTTCTAACTCTTCGTATGTCAATGACTCATCGTACGTGTCTTTTCGGAGAAGATAGCGCCTTCCAACTCAGCCAGTTGGTTATTTGCTCCTACAAAATTTTTTGCATTGTCACAATATAAGTGTGGCAATATCCACGTCGACCAGTGAATCGTCATAGTGCTCCAAGGAATGCTTCGGTTGTCAGATCGCTAACGAGTTCAACGTGAAAAGCCTTCGTAGCGAAGCAACAAGAAATTGCTACATATGCCTTCTGAGGTCGTTTGCCTCGAGTTTTGTAGTGAATCCAGATTGGCCCGCAGTAATCTACCCCTGTATTTACAAAAGGTCGTGTGGAGGTAAATTTCCCATGATTTGTTGCAGCAGTTATGGTCTGGCTCTATTACACTTTACTCAGTGTTGTACTATTGACCGTGCCATTACAATATCTGAGCACCACAATGGCTATTGTTTTCGTGTGTGAATCTTGCATTAACAGCTTTACCAAAGGGTTGTTACATGGTAATAGCATTGGCATGCTTCTAGTCTAGGAGGCCGACTAGTTATACGTTTTCATCCAAAAACGGAGCGAGACTGGATAGGTGACTATTTTGTTTTACCTGGTCATGGTTGAAATCGAATGTCTGCATTGCGGACCATAAAACCACAATGTGCATGCTGGCAATTTCTCTGGATGAAGGTCTCGGGAAGTGTTAGTTCCTGGATAGTGGAAACTCGATTAGCAACAAATGTTTGGAATGATGATGATGGAGAGTTTATTTAGCCGAGTACAATTTCAGAATCCGTCGATAAGTATGTGGGTGTGTCTGCGAAGTTTAAGTCCCTCTTGATTCGTGCTGTTAGTTGTGCGCCAAGGAGTGCAGCGCATAGTTCCAATCGAGGCAAAGTTTATTTCTTCAGTGGCCCCACTCTTGATGTAGAACACAAGAACCTTACAATTGTTCTTCCATCCTTCATGATTGCTCTCAGGTACACCACCGTGCGATATGCCTTTTCAGACGCGTCGGAAAATGTGTGAATTTGAATGGTTGCGGGCACGCCATTGTTGAACATGTGGCGTGGAAATTGAAAATTGTTGTATTTACCGAGGCTATTCCGAAATGTTATCCACCTTGTATGTAGCACTGCCGGTAATGCTTCATCCCATAAAAGTTGCTATTTCCATAATTCCTGAACAGATATTTTTGCTCTGACTACTACTGAAGCCATCGTTCCCAACCGATCGAATAATTTGGCAAGGTCTGAGGTGCACTCCGTTTTGTAATTCTACTCGTCGAGCCCGTATTAGTTTAACAAAAATGTGTCATTCTTTGGCATCCATGTTAGCCCTAATGTTTTAATTGCATCGTTACTTTCATTGCTAAAGTCAAGATATATTTTCTTTCATATCTTCCTTGGAAATGCCTTGTAGCAAACGAGAGTAGTTTGAACCCTGCAGTATGTAGTATTTGAATGAGTTGCCTTTGCATTGCTATGACGGAAGATAGATTGTTATCTCCAGTTAGATAGTTATCTCCAGTTAGATAGTTATCAACGTAGAAATCACGATTTGGAGTCTGTGCCCCTAACGCAAGTGTTGTGTTGCTCTCCTTTGCTAATTGCTGTAAGCATTTTGTGTCTAAATATGGCGCTGATCTTGTACCATATGTTACCGTGTTCAGTTAATAATATTGTAGTGGCTCGCTTTCGCTGTTTCTCCATACGATGATTTGAAATCTTCTGTCATCTGGATGGATTATTATTTGACGATACATCTTTTGTATATTTGTGCAAAATACGTACTGTGGTAATCCACCCGAGGACCGTATCTGTCCAATGGAGAGTAATTGATGGTAGAATTTTGCACCAAGGAGAACATCTATGTTATCGGGATGATTGAACTTCGGATCTGCCAGTGAATATTTTTTTGGTATAGGCCATGATGAAATGTTAATGTATTTGGAGGGTTGTGGTGGTATGATTCGTGGCAGAACAAATGCTTCAAGATGAGTATTAAATCCAGTTGTTGTTAATTGCAACTTTACGTTCACTCTTTGATGGGTTTCCTTTCTTCCATCGCCATCCTCCGTGAGTGATAAATTGCGAATGAGTTGCTTCGCTTCTCCGGTTAAATGTGTTTAGATACAACAACCGGTACTGGTTGCTTGTCCACCATTTGGGAGAAAAGATCAAACAATCGTCTCCAATGTAGGTAATCGGCATTCAATTTTGGTATCCTTACCTTTGGAGGTTTAATCAGGTATGATTAATGCTCTCATGCTGGTTTGATGAACAAACTTCCACAATTTCGTTGCCTTGCAGCCTTATTGATAACGCCACAAGATTCTCTCGTGCTAATTTCTGCATTGCAGTAAATTCCCTGTGATTTTGCCCAATATCTTTAGGGTTGTCATTCAATTCCCAAATGTTGTGATCTAAGGCTTATCTTTGATGCCAGAAGTGTTCAATTGTACGGTAATTCAATTCGTAGTCATGTGGGGGTTTGTTTTCCTTCAGAGCTAAGTCTTCGATTAGCCTGCGTAATGAACCCATGTTTGGGCTTATGTTTGATATGCTTGCATTCTCCTCTGCGTTCATGATTGAGCTTATCTCATCTTCAAACCGGAGTTCATACTGCCGCCAAATAGTTGCTATTTAGTTCAAATAGGCGTTGACGAAGTACTTGTGATCGACTGGAGCGTTCGTCAATGATATTATTTTTCGATCGGTCGCTTCAAATGCACTCCAATGCTGTTGCAGTCGATGAAGTCGCTCTTCGAAAGAGTTTTTGGTCCTTTTTCTGTCTGCCGAGTCCTTTTTATAATTAGTAATGACTTTTTGAATTTCTTGGCCAGTTGCCAAATGTGCCACATTCAATTCTTCAAAGGATGTCATTTTATTCTAATCCTCTCCTCGATGGATTGAATATGAATATGATCCTTGGTTTGGATCTTTGTGTAGTCGATGTAGGTGACGTAGACTTTGTCTCCTCTTTGTAGATCCTTGATGTGGATCTGATGCCACTTGTATGTGTGAGTTGAAGGCGACCCCTGGACAGAATCACGTCGGGTTTACCAAAATGTTCAGGAGCGTTTTCCTCAATGGATGCACCAATCACATAAACTTGGAGCCGATCGTATATGACTACACCAAGCGCTTAAACTTGGAGTGTGTTAGAGATGATGCACCAATCACTGAACTTGGACCAATTTCAAGGCTTTCAAAAAGATCTATTAACTGACTGACATTTATTCACGATTTGTTTTCCTCTTTTATCTAGCTTACACTGCGAATTACAATTGTGTCTTAGCCTAAATTACTGCCGGTAATGCCTGCAATGCACGGTCAGCATAATAGGTCAATGGCTTGACCCAGTGCGAACGAATGCATTTTCATATTTATATTCATCCATATTCGCTGCGTCGGTGCACTGGGTTGATGTTACGATAAATTCGACTTGCTTGGTGTTTGTGTTGCGTCATCGGTGATTCAACTGAACAAAGTCCAAAACTTTTTCACCGTTTGCGTACTAATGGGGATCACCGTTCCTCCCAATCATACTTGCCTATGTCGTTATCTCTACAGTCCCCAGTCCCGCCGGTGCAAACATTTGAGGTGCTACTCCCGACGGGAAAAGTTTGTACCCATCCGAAATGTCCACAGTTCTAGATCCTCTCTGCTTCGCTGAAGAGACAATATCAATATCTAAACGATAGGTAATTGTACTCCCTTGGAAAAAAAAGGGAGGCCGTCGCCATCCCACCTTATTGCGTAAGCAATAAACCCTTAAAAGGTCAGGAAAGGGAAAATTCCCATCCCTTGACGGTCGCCTTGACGAGGCGCTTGCTTCATACCCTGGCACCTCAAAAAGATCAAAATACTAGGAAGTATCTAGTCCTAAGGATATAGTAGATGTGGTCGACTTTGCCAATCCAGAAAGAAAGATGGCAAATGACAAATGGAGGCTCACTGAGTTAAGAATCCTTGACGGTGTGAATGACGCCATCCTTAATAAGAAGGAAGTTATTCTTCTCTTCGGGCAGCTGACCACCTCCAAGAGTTTCAAGCTCATAGAATGTGCCTTAACCGCCTCCTTTTTAGATTCATTACCCATTGGCAAATGTTCATAAGAAAGTACAAGATGAGATAATACAAACAGCATATGTGCGGTGGAAAAATCTAACGCCATGCGAGACTACTCGGATGCAATGGCCCAGATACAAGAGTGCAAATCCGACATGCTTCTGAAATCCGATAAAATGCTGTGAGCACTTAGCGAAAAGGTGCGCAGGTGGTTGACAATAGAGTTTGCAATATTTCCATTCTCAAAGACAAAAGCAATCGAATTGGACTATGAGTACATTACAAGTATCTTAATCGGTTTTCAAATCTTTTTTTCTTACTGATCTTGAAGGTTCAATAAATAATATAGAAAAAATGTCCAAAAAATACAAGTATTAGCCTATCGTTGAGAGGGAAAAAACTGTCCAGGTCGAGGACAAGAAATAAATATTTGGTTTCCCAAAAATGTTTTTTCTTCCGAAACCTCGGTAATTGTACAACTTTAATTCAACATTTATTCTGGTCCGATGCCGAATTTCGAGTATTCACTGGATCAATTTTTCAGAACTGCCTTAATTTGTATCAATATCAAAACATATTATAAAAACAGACAAATTACATTATATATGTAAACTTATTATATTTTCATTATTTTGACAGCAATCCAAAATTTTCATCGTACCAACTACTTACTTATAGGCAGAAAAATCGGAAAGAACGTCAAAGTACCAATATCTCAGAGTGGGCGACAGAAAAACTAAACGTTGCTCCAATGAAATAACGTGTATGATTTACAACTTGCTATACCATCAAACAATGCGACACCTCATGGAGTGATTAAAACCTCACAAATACAGAATGAATACCTGTGTATTGCATACACCAGTAATTTAATCTGCATGTTATATTTGTTTTGTTTTCTTTGCCATTGAATAACACGAGATGTGAGTTGAGACTGTGGGTAGAAGCAACAGTAGTGGACGAAACGGAATTGATTTGTGATTTTCTTTAAATATATGTATGTATATTTACCTACACAGGGGAATATCATTCACCACCTGTAGACAGGGTGAGATGGAGAGGGAGGAAGAGAATGTTACTACCAATGTGTATAAATTTATATTTGAGATGAAGTCAGCAGTAAATCATTGCGACGATACAGGCGAGAACTCAATTGATTAAGGCGGGAGCACATTCCCACTCGCAAGAAAAACCAGAAATCCATTTTTGGAAATGAAACGCGCCACAACTGTCTTATCTACATCGTGTTTCTGGATACATATCGATCTGTAGATCTGTTATCTGTACTTGTTTTGCATAACCGTATCCCAGCAAACAACATTTTTCGGGAATGTAAACGTGTCCTTTTGATCTGTATATCAACTCGACAACTAACTAAGGAGTATGGGGTAGTAAGAAACACTTTCCAATCGCCAACCAGAACTAACACTAAATGTGATCGTTGTCATGGAAGTTAGTTGGAAGTGTAGCTGTGCTCATATTCACAAACGCAAATATATACATACACTTTTTGCAGTGCACCGATAATTATGTGTAATATAGATGTATGCATTCATGTCTATGTCAACAGAAGGCACTTTCAATTTTATGAATGAAAGAGAGGCGACCAGTTACCACAGGTCGAACATAGCCTGCTAATGGAGTATTACCGTCTTGTTGGAGACTGTTATATCGACATATGTATTTGCGTCTGTACGTATCTACATATGTACTCATACATATATTTCCAGACACATTTTCTGTCGAGAAATGATAATTTTGCGTTTGTCAATTCATTGGACGGTCTTGTTGTGTGGGTTGAATACACTCTGCCGCCATAGATCAACTGAAGTGGGTATAGCTATACATATATAAATATATGTACGTATCAACGATTTTCTTACAAAACTGATGTATTTTTAGTAAATGGTGAAATAGCCGGCCTCACGAAAAGTGCGTTATCCTCAACTAAATATGACAACATGCTATTCAGGCCTCATATTCAATTCTTAGTTCAGGCAATATTGAATAATATGATGACCCTACTTACCAAGGAATATGTACATACACACATACACATCACTCGATTTGAGTACGGCCTAAGATAATGCGATGTTATTCCACTCTCACTCATACACTTATTTCACCCAACCATGTGTGGGCGTATTATGAATGAATTTTAATTTTTCTTTTTGGTGGTGGTTTATATAATTATTGCCGTCGTATTAATTTTGCGCTGGAAATTGTTAGACGAAGTAGGGAATTAATTGTATCTAAGTTGCATAGTTAATATAGTTCGAATGAAATACATAGTGGCTTCCACACATAAAACGGAAATTACACAACATTTTTAAAAAACAAAATACATATTTAAAAAATAATGTATCTTATCATCATTATTATAACTCTCATTCTTATTTTTATTATATTCATTATTAATAACCGAACCACCTGAAATAAAATAATACCTATTGCTATGTTTTGCTTGAATATTAAATAATATTTCTAAGAATATCGAACGTTCATGCCCATAACTTATATAAAATTCGCAGGTTTTTTTATTCATTTTTATTTTGGAATTCATTCGAACTTATTTACTTGACAAAAATGCTTAAAACTCTTTAAACGAACGATGTAACTATATTAACTTACTCGGCGGGCGGGCACTCTTAGCTAAACTTTAACTTAAACCATGTCCGTAGAACTTTATTAGGAACTAAATTAAGAAAAAAATAAAAAAAAAACTCAACAGAACTTTTAGTTAAAACTAATATACTACAATACTATACACCTATATCCACATTTGCAATGAAATATGTACAAAAGTATACACATCAGTACACACAAGTGTACGTTTGCATAAAAGTATGTACTTCTGAATGATGTATGCATCTGCAATTTTTATTTGTACCTACTCTCAACACATTCATTTCATTCCAACTCGATACAAGAAATGAAGCATCATCATGAATATGAGCTTTGATTCCATTTCTTGGGTAGAGTACCATATCTTTGCAACCAAAAAATGTACCCATATAATATTATATAGAGGGGTCCAATTGGGCTTACATACTTATTTTTTTTTTTGTAAAACCAACTATTTGGGTTTGTTAAAATAATTTAACTCCAGTGCTGAACACGTTTCCGTTCTTCCTTTCATAATCGGTATAGCACTTTGTTGTTGGTGTTGCAGTAGTTTTTTAATAATTTTATTTCATTTTAGGTATTCGTTTTTCAAATTTGTTCAAATCTTCTAAAGGGAGCGTTAGAGACACCTTCCCCCTCTTTTAGTAAAAGGTGTTTGTTTTTTATCCCTCTCTCTTTTTCCAGTTACTACAAAATTATCGGACTTCTGCCCAATTCTTTGTTCAGGTTATTAAAAGGCTAACCGATATTAGTTTCTACACTCTTCTTACTTAGAATCGCGTTATAAACATATCGGAACCGTTTTCTGGCCAGCACCTAAAATACATGCATCAGTGAAATCAACAACCACTGAGGCCCATAAATCGATGCATTACCACAGAAATGCAAACCTATATTGGTCGGCTGCCTGGGGAGTGAAAATCTCATCATTGCGCCCACATAAAATGATGTCTGCTATAATGTTCTCTTTATTTTGTACCTTCTTGCATATACGCATGTAGGTACATTGCAATGCGAAACTTCTGCAAGACTTCCTCGAAGATCTCGCTTTTACACACGTACACAGCTATGTATAGGCATAGTTATAACACCATAGCACCAATGTAGTGGCACAACCGAATATCGAAACGAGTTCTTGTTGAGATCATGATTGCTTTAGCATGCGGATAGGCGGAGGTGATAAGGAGGTCGGGATAAAAATCACCTCTCATTGAGCCAGAACCAATGGCACGGTTGACAGCTGAAACTTAGTTGTATATGCATACGATGCCAAATGACAGTGACAAAGATTAGTATTTGCCATCTGTTCGCATTTGCAAACCGTATTGTCTTTTTTCTGATGGTATAGCGATTTTATGAATGGCCGTAACTGCGAAGAAATTCGGTACTCGTCGTATGGGTCTGCGTGGGTAGCGTCATTCTCTTTTTTCTGATATCTTGTGGGTGAAAGGGATAAAAGATTTTACGGTGCGGTTACAGTAAGACCGTTTGAATAGTGATGCTTGAATTTAGGCCAACTCATGAGAGTATGTGGAAGTAACTAATGTTTTTGCGAATGGTGTTCAGTCCTCAACAGAATATCGCTTTGGCTCAAGAGTAGCATCATTGGTGAATGTAGTTGTAGTAGAAGTATATTAGATCGAATATGGTAAAAACCTAATTGTATCAAACATGGATTATTGTAGTTTAATAATGAAAGAGAGCATCACTTCTTAGTCTCTTTGATTACGTGCTATAGTTCTACCACGAGTGGTTTCAGTTTCATGCCGACTAAAAATTATTTTTGTCATACAGACCAGGGATCGAACCTACGACGTCGAGGTTAGGATCCACGCACCCACAAAGCAACAGGCCATCGCGTAATGATGACGTAATTCCTTCAAAGTTATATTTATTAAATGGTCTTGCTGGCAGTTGCTCATAGGTTTAATGTAAAGTAATAATGAGTTTGGTTTTCTGACAATAAATAAGTTAAGCCTAACCCATAGACTCGCAACGCGAGATCATGCAGCGTATTAATTCTATCGAGAAGTAAAGTAGAAGCTTGAAAATTAAAAAAAAAGCTTAGGAGAATTATTATTTTCCGAACGTTTTCAATTTCCAAGCTGTTTCCAATTTCCCATACTCTTTGGCCCATAGTAAATAAATCTCCATAAAATCAAAAAAGGCACGAAAACGAACTGCTCTTCTGTGAGATTGTTTGCTTTTTCTCTTCGTCGCAATTAGTGCCTTTTTCACTCCTATTGAAATAATGATATAATAATAATAATAATAATATGGGTGGCGCTACAGCCCGTATGGGGCCAGGGCCTAGATTCTCAGCAACCACTCGTGTTGTGCGTGCTATTGTTCTCTCACGAGTGGAAAGGACTTACAGTTTTATGCCGAATCCGAACGGCTTTGTTTGATAAGCTTTCTCTAGACAGGAAATACTCTTTTGAGCATTTTCAGTAACTCGAAAGAGGTGGGGGGGGATATGTATATTAAAACATTACAAAAATCATACTAAACACAAACCCTTAATAGAAAGGTCAAAGGACAAAAGGTTTTAGTGTGCTGCTTTGTTTCTTATTTTTATTTCGAATCAAACAAATAGCATAACAGTTCAATTAGAATATAAATAGGAAGGAAAAAAGGAAAGGTCAAATCAAAAATTAATGCTAAAATTGCATTTGGGATGGAGTGCTTCGAATTTCTCATATAGAATTAATCGAAATCGACCGTACAAGTTAGGCACGCACATATAAAAACAAACACTACGTGCTTTTCCGTTCAGAGTTTTAGGCCACAAGTGAAATGTAGGCCGGTTTTTTGTGGTTGCCTGATGAACCAATGTGTTGACCAGTGCTTGATCGACACAAGATTGTGTCAAATTGTCACCAAACATCAGACATGAGCCTTCACAGTCTTCTGATGACAACAATTTTGTTTCGGAAACCAGAGGTGAAAGAAGCCGGGTGAGCCGGAACCGTTTGGCAAACAGCGCTACAATAAAAGTTTTTCTCCTAATAATTTGAAAAAATTTATTTCCTAATGAAGTGTCTTTTATTGACACTACATTTTGTTACAATTAGTCTTGGTCTAGAACATTGAGCTTGTTTTTCATTTTTTAATATGTTTACATTCCTCACATATAATTAAGTCTGTTGCTCGAGTTCTTTGTAGTCTTCTTCTCACTGACATCTCTCGGGCCGCTAAGGGGTCTACTTCGTCATTCCGGAGGAGGAGGAGTATTTTCATATAGTGCTTTCTGCTTGTCTTTGTTATTTTGTTATTTCTTCGGTAAAGTCGGTATTCTTAGGTCACGGTAGATGTCGCTATTGCTTACGTACCATTCTGCGTTAACTTTTGCCGTTATCTTATTTTTCAGTTTTTGTGTTGCTTTCCATAATGAAAAGTTTGTTTCGAATGTGGATGTCAGTTTGTCAATGTTTTCAATATTATGGAATATTGTAAGTAGTTTGTTCGCCAGTGCTTAGGTAAATACTAATATTTCTGAATGCACTTGATTTTTGTTTTTATTAAGTAAGCGCAGTGGCTTCATGGGCTGCTCTGTCGGGATTTAGTTGATGTGTGTGTATGTATACCCCTGGACACTTTTAAGACTCGTTCGTAAAATGGGTTTCTGATAGTAACGTAAGTTTGCAGTTCAGGTACTAATTATAAGATTCATTCTGTCCATTCAGTTTAGTTAGTAACTTCTTCTTCTTCTTCTTGTGGCGCTACAGTCCGGGGTGAACCTGGGCCTTGGTCAACAATCCTCTCCAGCTGGCACGTTCTTTAGCCAGCTGCCTCCAATTTCGCACTCCAAGTTGGTTGAGGTCCTTCTCCACTTGAGGTTCGGAGTCGAAGACTCTTCGGGCTGGAGCAGTGTTGTCAATGCGCTCTACATGGCCTAGCCATCTTAGGCGTTGAATCCGTAGACGCCTGACTAGACTCATGTCGCTGTACAGCCCGTACAGTTCGTGGTTGAATCTCCTTCTCCAAGAACCTTCAACGCAAACAGGGCCAAAGATTGAACGCAGAACTTTTCTCTCGAAGAGACCAAGTGCGTCTTCATCCGCTCTTGAGATAGTCCAAGCTTCCGCGCCATACAGCAGGACAGGGATGATCAAGGTCTTATATAAGGTGAGCTTGGTCTTTCGAGAGAGGGCTCGACTACTCAATTGCCTCTTGAGCCCAAAGAAACAGCGGTTGGCAAGAGTTATTCTGCGTTTAATCTCGGTACTGATGTTGTTCGCACTATTTACTTGGGAGCCAAGGTAGACGAAGTCCGTTACTACCTCGAAGTTGTAGCTGCCTATGGTGACGTTCTGACCTAGTCTTCGATGTTGTGTGTCCTTTCTTGATGACAGCATATACTTTGTTTTGTCCTCATTCACCGCTAAACCCATTTTTGTCGCCTCCGTTTGAATACAAGCAAACGTTTCATTGACGGCTCGCTGAGTTCGGCCACTCACGTCAATATCGTCGGCGTATGCTAGCAGTTGAACGGACCTCTGGAAGATCGTGCCTCTAGTGTTGGTGTGTGAGTTTCGCACGATCTTCTCCAGGACGATGTTGAAGAAATCACATGACAGCGCGTCGCCTTGCCTAAAGCCTTTTTTGACATTGAAGGTGTCGGTGAGTTCGTTACCGACCTTGATGGAGCAGCGAGATTTCTCCATCATCATCCAGCACAATCTGACGAGCTTGGCAGGGATGTCAAAACTAGACATGGCGTTGTATAGCTCGTCTCTATGCACATGCGGCCTTAAAGTCGAGAAACAGGTGGTGGGTGTCGATCTGCATCTCTTCGGTTTTTTCGAGGATCTGCCGTAATGTGAAAATTTGATCTATAGTGGACTTCCCAGGCCTGAAACCGCACTGATAGGGACCTATCAGGTTGTTGACGAATGGTTTCAGTCGCTCACACAGAACGGCAGAGAAGATCTTGTAGGCGATGTTAAGGAGACTTATTCCCCGATAGTTGGCGCAGTCAAAGGGGTCTCCTTACTTGTGGATCGGGCAATCGATACTAAGATTCCACTCGTCGGGCATGCTTTCCTCCGACCATATCCTACAGATGAGCTTGTGCATGCGCCCAACCAGATCATCTCAATCTGCTTTAAACAGTTCCGCGGACAATCCGTCCGCTCCAGCAGCTTTGTTCGACTTCAGTCTCGATATCGCTACCTTGACTTCGTCTAGATCGGGGGGACGGAATTCTCTTCTATCGTCGTCCATTGCGTGGAGTGTAATATTATGCCTGACAGCGGTATTGGTGTCCTCTTCGCCGTTTAACAGTCTGCAGAAGTGATCCTTCCAGATTCTCAGTATCGACTGCGACTCTACTACGAGTTGTCCCTCTTCGTTCCGACAGGCTTCTGTCCGATGCTTGTACCCTTTGGATAGGTGTTTCACCCGCTGGTAAAACTTTTGGACATTATTTCTGTCGTACTACATCTCCATTTCCTCGATCGCGCGCTTCTCATGCTACTTCTTTTTTTTTTTGAGAAGCCGGTGGTCTTCCCTTCTTTTAAGTTCGTTGAGCTCACGAACCGCTCTCGTCCTTCTATCCAGCTTCGCCTTATATGCTGCTAGCTTAGCTGAATGCGCCTGCCGACACTCGTTGTCAAACCATGGGTTTTTTCTTGGTGGCATTTTAAAACCCAACACATCAGGGGCAGCTTCTCTAATGGCGTTTTGACAACGGTTCCACTGTTCGTCGATTGTTTCGCCTGGCAGGGTTGGACTCTCAGAGAGCTTCAGGGAGACTTGATCAGAGAAGTTCCCAGCGGTCGATTGCGATTGTAGCTTTCCAACGTCAAACTGTTTTGGTCTTGCTCTACTCCGTTGTACAATCGATATCCGAGTTCTGACCTTGGCTACAACAAGGTAATGATCCGAGTCGATGTTGGCACCTCGGAACGTTCGGGCATCGAGGACACTGAAGGAGTGTCTGACGTTGATCGCAATGTGATCAATCTGGTTGACGGTTGATTGATCAGGGGTCCGCCAGGTCCCTTTGTGAATGTTGAGGTGAGGGAACCGTGTGCTGGCTACAGTGAGGATTCGCCCCGTCACGAAGTCCAACAGCCTGAGTCCATTGTCGGACGTGTTGTCGTGTAGGCTGTGTTTTCCGACGACTCTAGCAAAGATTTCTTCCTTGCCCAGCTTTGCATTAAAATCTCCTAGAACGATCTTGGTGTCGTAGCTGGGGCATTGATCGTATGTTCTTTCTAGGAGATCATAGAAGTCATCCTTGCTATCATCGTCTTTGTCCTCCGTTGGGGCGTGGGCGCAATTTAGGCTGATGTTGCCGAATGTTGCCTTGATGCGGATTGTTGTGAGCCGTTCGCTTATGTATCTAAAGCTTAAGACTTCTTGCCTCGAACAACAAAACCGCATCCAAACAAGCGCTGCCTTCGCTCTTTGTAGCAATTGCCGTAATATATGTCGCAGTTTTTCATACTCTTTTTGCCCGGCCCATCCCATCGCACCTCCTGGATGGCGGTGATGTCAGCCTTATAGGCTTCTAGGGCCTCCGCAAGTTCATCGGCTGCACGTGGTCTGTTAAGTGACCTCATATTCCACGTGCAGAACTGAAAATCGTTGTCCTTGTTTCGTTGTCCATGGTCGTCAGCAGTAGGGTCATCCGTATCCGAGGCTTGTTTCCGTCTCTGAATTAGACTATATTTTACACGGTGGGGAAGTTAACCCCACGCGAAACTCCCGAACCTGGAGGACCGGGTCCTGGCTTAAACCCTCGGACAAAGGGTCGCTGCATACATTGGTTCAGCTCTAAGCGGGTGCAATAGTGGTTATCCAGAGGGCGCCGCGAGGAGGCTGTATGTCAACTTGACCTGTGCATTTACAGGGATCGTTGCTGGCATCTCGTCAAGTTGAGAGCAATCAACAACTTTGCCCTGGATGCACAGGCCCATGCCCTCCAGTTTAGTTAGTAACATGGTAATGATATTCATCGTTTTCGTCATATGGTGTAAGCGATTGTTCATCACTTTTTTTAGTTCGGTCATGTCATTTGTTCTATTGTCATTTATTTGTGAGTGTGTGAGTTTGGTTTTAGTTTTTGTTATATATTGACTGGCAGCCTCATTTTTTTTATTGTCTTTTTGCGACTTGTTTTGCTGATTTTTATTGTTGTAAACTGCAGCGTGGGCTTGAGTTATGCCTGACTGACAGTACGTTAGACTTTCACTTTCGGTTTGTTCATTCCTTATTTTGGTCTAATTTGGTGGTTCAATATTTAGGGCTTTGTAGATTTCGTATCCTTCATAACTAGCCGTGTGGTTACATCCACATAGGACGCATTTTACCGTTCCTTCTTGTGTCATTGCCTTTCGATGGTGCTGTGTACACATGCACACTTAACATACTGTGTCTATTGTATATATACTTTTATGGTGTTGGTGAACGTGCGATATCTCGAAGATGTCCTTATTGTAGTTGCCATCGGCTATTTCAACAAAACTTTGGTAAGGCTATTTTAGTGTTTGTCTGCACTATGTTATGAATGTGAAGACTTTGTGTCCTTGTTCCTTCCTTGATGTCTTCTGTGTCGGTTGGAGGGTGCATACCTCGAAGCACAACTTTAAACCCAATGTCTTCTTTAGGTTTGAATGAAAATAATCTTGTGTTGTGTTTTTTGTAACATTTTTATGATGGCCCTATAGATAGTAACGCCGCTTGATTGAATGCTAATCTCATTATTCCTTAGTACATCTAGTTCAAAGTTCGGTTTTGCTTTTTCGTTAAGTGCAAATTTAGTGCTTTTAAGCATTCTACGTCTTAAATATGTAATGGTAAAAGTTTTTTTTACTTTCTTATCAGGTTGTGGGTGATTCGTTTTGTTGTTTTCGATGTCATCATCTATGTTAAGAATATAAATCCGATTCGTCGACCTTAGGCTTAGTCCAGTCCAGAGTTCCTTGTGCTGTTGTTTTAAGCTGATATAAGCGACTGACGTTTTAAATGTTGGCGATCTGTTTCTTTTTTGCTTATGTTGGCTACGTATGCTGGTGCATCCAAATACCATGGAAGTTTCCATGGCATTACTCGTTTTTGTGCAAATTTGTATTAAGTTACGGCGGCTTGTTTTTAAATTCTCAGTACTTATAAAAGGAGTCATATATTCGTCGTCAGTGTTGTTGTCCATGCTGAGGCATATTCATTTTTTTCATTTCATATCGTTTTTATTTAGAATTCGTAACAAACTTAAGTACGAGACAAACTTTTTTTGCGAGGGTAGGTGAAAATCTTCAAAAGACACTTGTGCTTACGAACAAAATTCGTAATTTCATTTTGGACTGATGGCATTCCATACGTTGTATACCATACGTCCAGCCGGGTTTTAGCACTTGCTTCTATAAATTATACAAATATGTCATATCACCTATGGTGATCTTGAAAGACTAATTTTATTTTTTCAATTCAAACTAAACTTAACCTACCTTGGCAATAACAGAATGCTTACGAACTATTGTGCTCGGGGCATGGAGGAAGTGCTGATAATGGGATACGAGGAATATGAGTGCGTTGTGTGAGGTGTGTGTGCTGTACTGAGGTACTGGGAGAGTATTGAATGTATGGTATCGACTGTGTTGTGTGTGGAGTGAACGTACAGGAAATGCTAGCGGTGCGAAAGATAATTAGAATTGGATTTGGTTTCGGAAATGCAATGACTTAAAAGTACAAACGGTAACACTAATGTCAGGGGGGAGTAGTAATGTACAACTACTCCCCCCTTTAATTTAAGCTGTCCTCAGCTTTGCGCAAATCTTTGAGGTTGTCTTGTACCAACGCCTTTTTATTAATTTCCATAATAATATCAGCATTAACGACAGTTTAATTGTTGGTCATATTTGTTCCCTTGAACTTTTTTCGTAGCTTTGATGTTAACAATCCTATGAAAATGATACCAATTGCAGGGGCAAATATAACAAGCCACTGTTTTTGTTGGGGCTCTGCGTTCTTGTTTTATGGTGGCGATGTGACCCAGATTCCTTAGATGAACTTCGTTGAGGTAGGGTAAAGTTAGCGTTATGAGGTGTTCTTAAATATTAATCATTTGTGCCCTATGAGGTTCTGGGTTCGAATGAGGTATTTTCTTCTTGTTGACGTAAGCCTTATCGTTGATGGTTCTTTCCTCTCCGAATACTAACAAGTAAGTTCCATTCACAGTAATTGGTTCGTTGTTCTCTTCCAGCACTTTTGCGATTTGGTCATTGATGATTACAAGTGCATCTTTAACAACATTAATTGGATCGATCAGGGATCCTGGGATGTCTTGCATAAGGCCGTATTGTTGCACAGTAGTTGCGAACGATAAGAACGTTGGTCGTTTTCAATTCTTTAGGAGCATATAGTATTGCCTACAAGTTCGTTCACTGATCTGGCTAGTTGGTTAATTTTCTCCTGCAACTTCGTGTTTATTACAATTTGGCGCTCGTTCGCTTCGATAAGGTCCTGCTACATAATTTTCACGTCGTTAAAATCATCAACGTCAGGATTAATGACAATATACTTCAAAGCCGTTCCTAAAAAGTTAATGCTTCGTGCATGACGATGGTGAATCCTAAGTGTGCTCAGAAGATGTAATATTTTCTATACGTCCACCTGTATTGCATTTTTGAATTCCGATTTAGTAAACATTTGAATTTAAGTGTCTGGTAAGCGAGAAGTTCGTACTCCGTTACATTAGTACAGTGAGTGAGAAGTCGTCATAAATGGCCACTATACCCTCATGGATAGGTATAAAACGAGCCTACGTGTAGTCCAATGCGCTAAGATTAATTGTAGAAGCCTAGGAAAAAGAATTATCTTATATTACCTTTATGTACTTGTCTATTGTCTATCAGAAACACAGTTCCTAAATTTTTCTGTGCTTCTTTTTCGACAAAAAAGTTTTAAAAACTTATTTCCTATTTCATTAATAGTACGTACAAATACCTTATCACCAGGTTTAAATATTTGAACTTGCCTTTTTACTATTATGATAATTTAAATTCATTTCCTGTTTGTTCTATTTTTTTTAATGTCATTTCTTAACGCGGGTGACATCGACTGAATGATGTCAATGGGCTTGCGTTTCGTAACCGAATGAACGGTTCTATTGCATTCAGTAGTGGTAAGGAGTATTAGCTCAGTACTATCGTTAATATTTTTTTGCAATTTAATACATCTAGTGCTTGTCCATTAGTTGTGCTTGTCTTGAAAATATACTTGCATTGAAGTAATCTCTGAGTAATGATTTAATTGTTTCCGAATTTAGGGATCTTTCGGTATCACATACTATTGTTTTTGTATTCTTATTAATATTGAGAATAATCAAAAGGGGGTACTTTTACGTCGATTACATCACGAGACCCTGTTGCCATTACAATTTCAAATTCTGAAAATTCTGAAATTTTAATGAATGCCTCCGATATTTTGCTGCACGGCACAGCTTACAACTTGAATCGATTTCCTAGAGCATCTTCCTAATTTCAGGGAAGCAATAGTCATTGAGGACTTGTTGTGCTCAGTTACTACGATTTCTCTTTGGTCATTCTTGTTAAAAATGTCCGTTACAAATTTCTCCGTATGGATAAATTCTACAGATGCACATTCCTTCACTAATCTGTCTTGAATTTTCGCTAAACCTGAAAGCTCGCAGTGTATGACATTAAAAACATTGCGATTATTGGTCCCCTTAAGTATTTCGTAAATATCTTCTATGATTTTGAACGTAAGAGAATGTCTATTCCTAGATTTAAAAATTATTTTGGTTATCTTATCCGTGTTTTTTCCTTCATTTATGATTAACTGATTTCTGACACAGTTTATTGGGTTTTGTACTGTTCGAATGGTCTTTGTCACTGATTCTTCGCTGTGCACAGTTCCACAATCAGATGCTGTTTCCAATTCATTTAAATATTGAATCGAGAGGGCGTCCGCAACGTAATTTTCCTTTCCTGGTTTGTAAAAAAAATTTTGGGAATGAAATTCCCCTCGGTTTTGAAAAATTGTGGCTTTTCGAGAGAAACGCGCATGTTGGCTTGGTAAAGTTTATGTACGATACGACTTATGTGCCTAAGATGATATTTTGTTTTTGAAAATATAATAATATCATCAATGTAGATTTGACAGATATTTCCAATTTCCTCCTTTAAAACATCGTCTATGGCTCGTTGAAAAATGCTGGGTGCATTCTTTAGACCGAACGGAAGTCTGCAAAATTCGTACTTTCAATTATTTCTAGAAAATGCGGTCTTTTTTTTTATTCCGTTCAGATAATATATGCTGATGAAATCTAGATTTTAAGTCTAGCGTCGTGAAGAAGGACGATTGTCCCAAATTTGAAAGAATAATTGTTATATCCGGAATAGGATACTTGTCGCTTATAGTTTTTTTTCATTCAGCGTCCTGAAATCTAAACGTAACAAACGCATTTTTCTTTTTTCGGAACCGTCAATTCCTTTTTTGTCAACCACCCAAATGGGGTCATTAAAGGGGAATGACCCCATTTCGGTGGTTGACGTAGCCCACGTAGCGGGAAAAAAGGAGTATTTGTATAGAAAATGTTCATTATGCATTTATATGCTATTTTATGTGTGCCATGTAGTAATCTTACAAGGAATGGATTATCTATTAGTCCTATTATGTTGTCGAGAGGTTTAACATTGTTTTGCTCGTTTTCTGTCCGTCCTGCTAGTGTACGACTTACATATAGCAGGAGGGATTTACCCCTAAAAATTTCCCCTCATCTGATATAAAAGCGTATGCCAATTGATCGTTCTCTTCCTCATAGTATCGATCTTCATAAATATGGTTCTCAGAGGATATGGGCGAGTGTTTAAAATTATTAAATCTCTGTAATTTGGGATTAGGTTGTCATCATCAGATTTCCGTTGTCTTTTCTGTGTTAAGCTTTGAAATTTCGGCATATTGTTTCTTTGGTGGGACTTTTGCACAGGTTGGATATTTCGATACTTCCTTCGGCGACTAAGGATCAACTTCCATAGATGTTGGTACATGGTGGAAAGCATCATGTTGAATTTTTTTATAATGAGGGGAACTAGATTGAGTCGGTTGAATACCTCGACTTGAAAAAGAATTAGCAAACGCATAACGTGCCAGATTTGCCTCCAGCTCTTCAGCGAGTGTGAGCGCATTGGGCATATCACTAGGCTTTGACGAAAATAGTATGTCACATTGGTCTTTTTAGATCAGAAATAAAAACCCAGAGTGCATCTTGCCTATACTATTAGCTGAGTGAATTTATAAGATTAATATTGCCCTCATGTTGCATTATAGTTTTAATAATAAGGAGAGTAAGTTTTTGCTCTACTACGTCGTAGAACTTCCACTCCTGAGAACTTCCCTGGCCCTCTACGGGCTGTAGCGCCACCCATATTATTATATTATACGTCGTAGAACTGATTAATTTTCATTCGACTTTGTCGTAGAGTTGACATATCTTGCTCAACTAGATAGACGGAGCGTTTATCAGCGTAAGTGAAATCAAGGGGAGCAATTATAGCTCTAAAGTTCAGGACAGTATTGAATAAAGACAGCATAACATTCGCATTTTTTGTTTTCCAACACTTTTTTGCCTCCGTGTGGGGATAATCGTACACGTTGGGCGCCAATTAAAAATATGTTCATATCAAATATGCTGATCTTGAAAGACTAATTTTATTTTTTCAATTCAAACTGAACTAAACTCAGCTTAACAATAACA
Source organism: Eristalis arbustorum (assembly GCA_916610145.1). Lineage (NCBI taxonomy): Eukaryota > Metazoa > Arthropoda > Insecta > Diptera > Syrphidae > Eristalis > Eristalis arbustorum. The sequence continues at coordinate 77,835,850 of OU744316.1, read as the reverse complement.
GACATGTCTGTGTGTCAGTGTCAGTACACGTCTTTGTTTCATAATTGGAGCACTTCACGTTTCTTTTTGACATGCTCCTTCCATTTAAGTTTTACATCGAGAGTCATTCCGAGGTACTTCGCTTCATTACCGAAGGGTATTTGAACATTATTTATAAAGCCGGGCAAGTTATTCACGTTCTTATACTAATACTACTACTACTAATGATATAAACGGACTTAGCTTCGTTAAGCTCAATTCGCTGAGTCCATTCGAGTATCTGGTCTAGAGCACATTGTAATTTTCTGGTTGATTCTTCGACCGTTTTGGCAGTTAATAAAATGGCGGTGTCGTTAGCAAATGTGGCTAGCACGGTGCCTACGTATGTCGCTGCTATACAATAAGCAAAGGAGGGGACCAAAGCACTTCCTTTTGGTACTCCAGCTTGTATATGTTTAAATAGGGAGTATTCTTTCCCATATTTACACGGAAGAGAAAGTTAGATAATTCGATAATTGAATACTCACTTCTAAAAACGAACTGGTGATTTGGAATAAGTCGTCTTTTTCCATAACCGGTCTGAGTAACATTTTAGGCATTATCGGAAGCAGTGCAATCGGTCTATAAGACTTTTTGTCTGTTGGGGGTTGACCTGGTTTCGGCACACTTGTTATTTCCGCCACGTTCCACTGACTAGGAACATGTTATAATCTAAAGGCGGCGTTAATTAGGCAGAGGAACATAAGAAACGCTTTCTGAGGTAATTCTTTATAAACTTCTCCTGTGATTAAGTCAAAACCAGGAGCTATTTTGGGTTCGAGGTTTTTCAATTCTTCCTTAATTTCTGTCAAAGTAGCATTTCTTAAACAAAAATGTTTATTATTTGTGTTTGAACCTTACCCGTTTACAGTAAACGTTTGTCCGTCGAGAGACTTAAACGTTGTTTCCAAATGATCTGCGATTGCCCTTTATTTTCATTTCATACCGCATGTGGTTGGGTTTTCCTAAGCCGTTGGCTGCTTTGTATTAGTTCGAAAAATTTATCGAGTTCTATTTCTAAATCGTATGAGGTTCTCAGCGGTACTCAAAGTTCCATATTATCTTGTAGGTAATTTCTATATGATTGCCAATTCGTACGTTTAATTGTTAACGTAGGTGGAACTTCCTTTTTTACGAGGGTATCGTCTATACATAGCACAATGGGAGAATAATCTGAACTAAGATAAAAGCTTTCTTCAATTCGTAAGAAGTTTCGAGAAACACCTTTTATGACAAAGAAATAAATAACGTCAGGTATTTTTGTAACATCCGAAGGTCAGTAGGTAGGTTTTCCTGTCGAGTAAAAATCACAGTTTAGTTTCATACCAGCTTTGTAAAAATGTCTGCCTTTTTGTAAGATTAATCTTGATTCCCAAAAAGGGTGTTTCGCGTTAAAATCTTCACCAATTAAGAAAAACGAACCGTATTTAATTCTATAAATCAGTTTCTATACTTATTCCTACTAAATGATCTGCATATATTATCCAATATAAACAGGGATGAATCGCCTCTTGCTCGTTCGGACGGATGGCAGGCATGGTTACCACAGTACCCTTTAAGCTTACACACGATTGCATCGTTAAGTGTGTCTCAGATATCAGACAAATGTGGATATCTTGTTCTCTAATATATAATTCTAGTTCGTCTGGTTAGTTTTTGTAGCAGACCATTCGCAATTCAATTTAGAATTTTAATTGACATATTCGTATTGAGGCACGCTTGCTGTTAATCTTATTTTCGAGGTCAAGTAGCCTTTCGAAAATAGGTTTGATCGTTCTAGTTTGTTCGTCAAGTAGCTTCTTCCACTTATTGATGTTACAGTTTGGGCGAACGTTTTTGCTCCGACGTGCGAGACAAAAGTGCTTAAAACTAGTTTGACGTACTTCTAACTTACTGGCCTTCAGCGGACACTCTAAGCTAAACTTAATCTTATCTAATGTCCTTCGACTTAATCTAACATTAATTAATTGAACTAATTCATGCTATCTGTATGGCATTATATGAAAAAAACTAAAAAAAAATTATCGTCGGCATACGCAATTGCGTGAGGAAGAGAACTGATTAAATCGCTCAAGAAATAATTGAACAAGATCGGCTAAGTAACGGCACACTGTTGGAGATCATTTTAAACGTCAAAAATACCTGTAGAGATTACCTAGCCATTTTTGACGACAAATTGCCTACCGGTAAACATATTGTGTAGTAGGTACAGCAGTGGCTTGCTAATGCCCAGCCGATTGAGCTTGTAGAAAAGTCCCTCCAACCATACGGTGTCGAAGTACTTCTCCAGGTCAATCAAGCAGACCCTTACATTGTTTCTGGCTCTTTTCCCAGCCGACACCAGTATCGACGCGGCATGAATAGTATCATGCCCCGCCTTGAAACCGAATTGGTCCGGAATAATAAGTTTGGCCTCAGTCCATTTGATCAATGATGATCTTGATGAAGAAACCTTATTGACTCCAAGTTTTCTCACTTGGATATTGGTTGTACAATTGCAGATTTCCAATGCTCCGGATAATGTGCATTATTCAGAAAAAAACCGGGATTGATGTTTTTCGCCCTTTGGCGGAAAGAGAAGAACTCAAGCGTCGATCTCTTTAATGTCTAGCAGTGGATTTTTCAACACATTTATATCTACTCCTAGGCCCCCTTGCACATCTTGGGAGTCTATTCAATATTCGCCTTGTATATATTAATCGGCGGTACCTTTTCTTTTTTCTGCTTCTGTTGTTGTTTTGCTGGCTGGTGTTTTGTTGTTACCATATTTGTGGCATGTACACGCTTCATTTTGTCTTCGGTACCGCTGTCCAGCGGATCGATTTTGTTCCTGCTGACAGTAAATATTCCTTTCCTAACACGGACACGTACTATACATCTTAATTTACTACCTATACTGCGGTAATACCTGTTGACGTCCTTCTGGAGACGCGTTTGTGTTGCGCCGTTTTCCGCTTTTAGGAAACATATTTTTCCTTCTATTGGCTGTGCCTTCCTGAAGTACTGTTGGCTGGTGGATTGATTGCGGCACCGGCTGTTCCAGGTCATTGTCCGCTTCTAAGAGCGCGGACTGCTGGTTGGCTTTCATTTCAACCACCTTTTTGTTGGTGATTATTTTTTGAATCCGAAAGAAAGAACCCTTGGTGCCAGAAGCACAGACTCTACTTAGTCAGCCAACTGATTGCTAAAGCAAAGGGGTGGAAACTGCGCCACATCACAACGTTGTATTAACAATTGTATTTAATTAAAGTCAACACTCTCGCAAACTTGAACCGCACTGCTCATAAGTCTGTGCAAGTCTGACAGAAGGGTTGTCAGATGTGGCGAATTATCGCCAAACTGACGATTTTAAATTTGATTTGGCGACACAAAATAGGCATATAGCCACAACCTGAAAATGACAGTATTTTGAGCTTTTGGCAATTCTTTTAAATCAAAATAAAAATGTATTTATATTTTTCATAAATGAAACTTTATATCTTTTCCATAGTCAGTTACTGAATCTGAATACGCCTCTTGTTATAATAAATATCCATAGTATAAATAACAAATAACAAAACAAATTACTGTAAATGTTTCTTGGTTATTTATTTTTGATATTAAACAATTTTCGTTTTTTTTTTGTGGCGATCATGACGTCGAAAATGTGCGTTTTTAATTTTGGTGTTTTTAATTTTTGATTTGGCGATTTTTCTATTTGAAACCTGACAACCCTAACTACTTACTTACTTATAGGCAACAGCAAAATAAAATGAAAGAAGTAAAACACAAATATACGCGTTGGCCACGCTTCTCTAGACAAGTTCTTGGAATGAGTTCCAAAACTCCGTCCAATAGAAACTTGTCAAACGAAGAGATCGACATGTATCTAATTCAATTGGACAAGACAATAAAACGAACGATGCCAGTAATATATGTTATACATGAACTAATAATGAAAATTTGTATCGCAACACAATACGCCAACAGAAAAGTAGACTTTTGTCAGGATCAGAAACCTTGTATAGGCGGCCTGCTGATTGGCTGATGATTAAGAACATACAAGCTTTTAATTGTACAGAACTACAGAGTTTCTGTTAACATTTAATGCAGTACTGAGATTCGGGCTGGAAGATGCAAAAAAAGCTGAGGTACTAGGCGCAGTTTATCAAGAAGTGTACAAGGTGAACGAGAGTGTTTGAGTGAACCACGACCTGAATAACAGTGTGGAAGCTAGCAACTTTCAACTTCTAGAAGATCTACAACAATGGCGATTGGAGAACATCGGCTTTGTAATATTCAATGTCATGGCAGACAATACCATCGACCATGAAGGTTAGTTTCAAGACAGAGCTGTTAGCGGTCTTCTAATCTCTAAAGGAGAAAAAGTCGGTGGGAATCGACGGGATCTCAAACTTTATCTTAAGACACCTTCCCCTGGTAGTAGTTATTAGGTATACTATCCTGTTTAGCAATGCTCTGAATAACGCTCATTATCCGGAGGATTGCGAAGCTGTGATTGTGCAGCCCACATCCAAGCGAGCAAAATATTCTTCGAATTCGTCCGACGTCCGGTCAATGAGTCTTCTTCCGAACATTAGCAAGACATTCGAGAAGGTGATAAATAGAGCTCTTATCAAGTGGAAAAAGAACATATAATTCCGGATAACCACTTCGGTTTCAGAGCGGGGCGTGATACTATGGAACAAAAGCTGCTTGACTAACCTGGAGATGGCCTTTGACAACGTATGGCTAGAAAAACTTTTCCAAAAGCTCAATCTGCTGAAGTGCTGTACCTACTACATAATATGCTTATTGGTAGAAGGTTCGTCGTCGTTCAAGGTAATTTTGAACTAAAAAATTATCTCTAACATATTCTTGGGCGATCTGATAATTTCTCTTTCTCACGCAATTGCGTATGCCGACGACTTTATCGTGTACAGATGAGGCTAAAAGATTGAGGACATCCCTACGTGAGGGGTGGCTTCGATTCATTCATCAGAGATTCGAGACTGCAACTTTTTATTGAATTCAACTTTTTATTTGAGAATAGCTTAGAGTACTCGTATAGGGTCAGTAGGATAGCTGTAAGAACATTTGTTAAGTTAGCTAAGATAGTGTTACGCACTTTTGCATAGCATGTACGCAAATGAATTAAAAAACAAAACAAAAACGAGAAAAAAAGCTTTTTAAGACAAATTTTATAACTTTGTATGTCATACTGTTGGAATACTCTTCACCTATAAAAAAAAAAACATAGCAGCCTAAACACCATACAAATGGCAAATTAGTTGTAATTACTATTACTGGATTTATCGCTTCCGGTATTGGATTTAAATTTCTAATTATTTATTCACAATTTAAAAACAAACAACATATTTGTTGTTGTTCAGTTTTATGCTGTAGTGCAATCTGTAGGTTACTTGTGCAAAATATCTACCAATGAGTGAATTAAAATATAAGTACAACCAGTGAGTACAGTGGATTCAATCGCAATTCCTTATTCAAAGTCGTGTACTGAACTTAGGCCTTATTGCCATATACGTCCGTATTTTGAAAGGGAATAAACGTTTTATTTCTCAATTTTCATTTCGATAAGCCTCGGTTCATAGAACCAAAAGTATATCTGAAAGCAAAATAAATGCAAGGATGCAGTAACTTGTAGATGTCGCTCTGGATACAGCCAATACGCACCTTTGGCTATCCTGTTTGGTTCAACGTGAGTGCAAGCTTGATGGAAAAGATACGGGTGCTTGAGAGAGATTGTATTCGTCTTTACAGAACACCAGAATCCCAGTACTTAAGATTCGACTACAATGAAGTCATATACAACAGGGGGTACCTGATAGGAGTGGTCAATTTTCTGATGAAGTTTATTCGAGACCTTACTGCGTGAGCGATGAACTCGGACTAATAACATGATCTGTTTGGCTTAGTACATCATCCAGGTACCACGAAAGGGGACGTTACTGTGGCTTATCGTAAGTTCTCGTGGCTGGGGGGGCTAAGGAACTTCAGCGTCGAACTCTTTAGACCCGGGGTAGAAGGGGCGTACCTAAAAAACACAAACAAGAAATATAATATATTTGAGTATATTATTCTAAATGCATGTATGTATGTATGATGAGTTTAAGCTTAGAATGCCCACCGAGGGCCAGTAAATTAGAGGTAGAAACACTGTATCTCCAACTAGTATTAAGAATTTCTGTCTAGTATGTATGGTAAGTTTATAATGTACTATTAGAAAATATAAACGAATTAAAATGAATAATGACAGGGCCTGAAGTAGTCCGCCGAGACTGATAAGACTTCCAGTTCCAAGGGTGAAGTTGTGATGTGCGTCATATTTTCGCAAAAAAATAGGGCCACGTTGGTATGTGGCTGTCCTAGTCGAAGCGAGTGCATGGCAGCAGCAGAGAGGGTGTTCCTCACTTTTCTCAACTTCTTCATCTAGGCAGATTCTTTAGAATTCATTAGAAAATATTCTCAGTCTTTTGGTTGAGCACCTACATATGTTACAAAAAGTTCCATTATCTGGCAGTGTGGTGGTAGTTTTTGCGATTGTGTCAGCTTCGCATTTTCTTATTCAACACAGTCGAATTCAGAAATGTTAGGATATCTTGTTCAGAGATACGCGATAGTTTGTGACTGCTTTTAAGTTTGTTATGGATTTAATTGCCACCAGACTATTCGTAAGGATGCAAATACCGCTGGCCTATATCACTGTGATCACACCTGTGTGTAGCCAGCGTGTCATATAAAGCTGAATACCCCAATTATGTCCGATGACTTTTTTGTTCATATATAAGCTTCAAGTTGTTGGGAAAAGTATTTTGCCTTATTAGTAAATTGTAAGCTGGTGCCATTTAGGGTGGGACAGCCAATGTGAGGTATTTTATATTTACTAGTAAAAATGACCAGATCGGTTTCCTGTGCATTTCATGTTGCATTAAATCTTTCGGTACTCGGGGCTACTTTTTCGAGAAAGCTATGGCAACTTTGTCCGAATTTGCAATTGTTTTGTAAACTGCCTCTTTCGATTCAAAGAAGAGAGGACAGTTAACGTCCCTGAGGTGTACCTTTTCTGCTATCTCTGGACTTACACATTTAGTAAATGGTTTGCTTATTAGTGAAACTAGTCTATTCTACTGGTCTCTTCTAAGTCTAGTTCTGCCATTGCCTGTATGATTGCATGTGGATAGATGTTGTTTAAGCGTCTTCTTTGTTTAGAGATAAGTGTATTCATTGTGGTTGTGGGGATTATGTAATGCTGTGTAAAGATCCGTTCCCGCAGATCTTTATTTGTTGTATACATGGTGATATAGCGAAAGTCTGAGATGTAAGTAAACTAGCCCTTATTGCGTTTTCAGGAGAAAGGACTATAGCTAATAGGTCCAACGTTATTTGGATATACATGGGAGCTCATTCCCGCTTTGACAAAACTGCGCAAACATGACATTTTCATATATATTCTTAAAAAATGTAAGACAATTTCTTCCATTGAATTCTTATTTTCTTTTACCAATTTACTTATGTCGTTAGTTCTATTTTTTAGATCGTTTATCTTATCTATTACTAGTTTATTAATTATAATTTGTCTGTTGTTGTTCTCTAGTGCATTATTAATTTGTTCCTGGATTGCTTGGAGGTCGTGTTGATCGGGGCTACCGGTTATAAATTTCCATGTGCAAGAAGTCGTGTGATCTTTTGGGAGGGATTTTATGGAGGATATTTCTAGGGATGAAAGGTGGAGACTGGAATGGGAGGTTTGTAGGAGCTCTTCCATAGATGACGCTATATTGTCTAAAGCTTGCGAATATGCTGATAGATCTGCTTCGTGTATTATTTTGTAAGTTCCTGTTTGCATTCTAGATGTGCCTGTGTCGTAAGTCACTAGTCTTGAGTTCGTATAGTCCAGTATCTATACGTCGCCTAAGCAGTTGGTCAGCTAAGCAGAAAGTCTCTTACGATTTAATGTGTGACTCATGAACAACTTTGCCGGATTGAGTGAGAACAGTGGTTTTTTATTTTCTTTTACAACTTCCTTTGCATATCGGGGAGAGAGTTTTGACCCTATTCTCTTGATTTTATTGACATAAATGGTTTCTCCTATTGAGTACTCTTTTATTGAAAATTTTCCCTTGTTGTGGTATGTCAAATCACGTTCTTGTTTATCTCTCAGTTTGGTTTGAACTTCAGAACGTATTTTATCAACTTGAGAAGGACCAATGTTTCTGCTGAAGAATAAATCTACTGGTTTCTTGTTTGTTACCGAGTGTATTGAAAAAGTGTAGGCATTTGCTGCGTTTTCTAGGAGTTCCGTGAAGGATTTATGCACCTGCTCTTTTTGGATGCATCGCATGAGTTCTGCAAGAGTCGAATGGAATCTTTCAACTTGACCATTCGAAGTGCTTGTATATGGAGGGGTTTGAAAAATTTCAATGGCGAATTCATTCTTGAGCATGAATTTAATTGGAGTTCAGTTGAAAGATTTCTCACTGTCGATTACTATAGTCTTCGGAGTCCCATAGGCAAACATTTTTTCTCTAAGAGGTTGTCTAATATCTTCGATTGCTTTAGATTGTATTTTCCTCACATGGACGTACTTGTAAAATTTATCTAGCGAAGTTAGTATTAAATTATCTTCGGTTGAGAAAATATCGATATGTATAATTTGTCCGGGATAAGTTGGTATTGGAGTGGCTTGAATTTCTACCTTATCCGGATGACGATTGTACTTGTTCTCTTTACAAAAAGAGCATAGTTGTGTTATTCTTTTTACTTTGAGAGACATACCGGGGAAGTATTATTTTTCTAGAATCTGTGATTTATTCTCACGAAGGTTTCTATGAACACGTCGGTGTGTGAATAGTTATTTCTTCTTGTTAAGTTCCATCAGTCACGTCTTCTTATTCGTTCCTCTGTTTTTATGCAATTCGTTACTGTAGGTTTTAATCTTGTTTTTAGAATTTGGATTAACTTATTACGTGTATAGCAGTGTTCAGTTATAACATGCCTGTGGTATGTTAAAAACATTATTCGAAATTCGTAATTACTTGTGTTACCGATGTTAAGAAAAATTTTGTTTTTAAATACATTTTTAGGCGATTAAACACTGTAAATGAGGCCGTGTGCTGAACTTTCATCACTGTGCAGGGTCGGAGTGAGGGAGTTTGTTTCTGATCGGATGGGAGGCCTGGAGAGTGCATCTGCAACTACGTTTGTTCTACCGGGCTTATATTTAAGCTCGTAGTTGTACTCTTCAAGTATGACTTTCCATCTTCTTTATTTGGAGTAATTATTTTTGTTGCTTAGGAAGTAGGTAAGCGGTTGATGATCGGTATGAATTATAACCTTAGCTGACCCATAGAGATAATTCCTGAATGTGTTCAGTGCCAAAATTATAGCTAGCATCTCTTTTTCATTGGCTGCGTAGCTTTCTTCGGTCTGAGTTAGTGTTCTAGATATGAACATAATGGGCTTATCTCCTTACGATAACACAGCACTTCAAGCATAATTTGATGCATCGGTTACTAATTCAAATGATTTTGTGAAGTCGGGATATGCGAGTATTTCTTCTTCTGATGTTAAAGTCTTCTTGATGTTTTGAAATGCTTGTTTAGAAGACTCATTGAGGTGAATGAGCCTTATGCTTGAGAGGTTTTTGGACAGTCGTCCGCCTTCCCCTCTTAAAAGGGCTGTTAGTATAGCGTAGTCTCTAATGAATCGGCAGTGATACCCTGACAGGCCGAGGAAAGAGCAAAGTTTCTTCAGGGTACTTGGATGTGGAAAGTCTTGAATTGCTCTTATTTTCGCTGGATTGGTTTTAATGCCGTCAGGCGAAATAACAAAACCTAACAAGTCTACCTCTTGCTTGTAGAATTCGCATTTATTCAGCTGCATTTTCATATTTGCAGCATGCAGTGTTCGGAACACTTTTCGAATGTTTAGATCATGCGTAGCTTCGTGATGACTATGTTATCTATGTAGACATAGCATATTACGGCGATGTGTTCACGAAGAATGTCGTCCAGGGCTCTTTGAAATATGGACGGAGCATTCTTGAGACCAAATGGAAGTCTCGTGAATTCATATATTCCATTATTGACTGAAAATGCCGTCTTTTCTATATCAGATGCTTTTAAGGAAATCTGATGAAACCCACTTTTCAAGTCTACAACGGAAAACCACTTGTTCTGGCCAAGTTGAGCAAGAACTTCGTTGATTTGATCGGGCATTGATCTGGAATAGTAATGCTGTTCATTTTCCTTTAACCGATGACGAGTCTGTACTTTTTTTTCGCCTGAAGCATCGGCACTACCCATACAAGGGCATTATATGGGGAGCGTGAGGCCCTGATTATTCAACCATTAAGTAGCTGTTTTATTTGTTTCTCAACCTTGCTTTTAAGGGACGTAGGATAGGGGTAAAATTGAGTATATAAAGGTGAATCAGATGATGTTCTGATCTCGCCTTTAACTACAATGGAATAAGTTGGTTTTTCTTCAGGTTCATCAAAAAGTTTAGGGTAATCGTGTAAAATTTTATCAATGACTGACTTTTGTTCCGGGAACATGTGATTGTTTCGGATGTTGATGGAGCTGACAGATTGAGAAGCCATTTGTTTGATGCGCACCTTAAATGGTTATTGATAACCATGTAGTTAGGTTTCGTATGGATAATGAAGAAAAGACACTTTAAACTATTGTTCCCGAGGATTCCGTGGAATGATTTTAGTTTGGGCATGAGGAAAAACTTGATTTTAGTATTCTGAAGGCCAAAGAGACTAACGAAAGCGTGGTGAGTAACTTGTGTGCTAACTATGATTGAATTGCAATAAAAGGGTTTTTCATTGGGTAAAGGGTTTTTTATTAATGATGATTGATTATAATTCTTATTGGATCCCGTGTCGATCACTATGTTAAAGATGTGTCCACTCTTCGTTGCACATTCGAAATATGGCAGCAAAGAGTCGCTTAGTCTAAAAAATGAATGTCGCTTAGCTCCATAATGTTGTTCGAATCTATATGCTCTGGTTGTGTCAGTTCGATATATTCCTCGAGAGTTTCGCTGTATTCATTCGAGTTGTTCGTCTGGATTGTCTGTGCATCCATAGGGTCTGGTGGCGGCTGTCTTGGAGTGGCAAAATATTGTGGACGTTGGTGGTTGTTGGTATCGAGTCACTGACAATGCTAAAAGAATATTTTCTGTCTAGAAAAAGCTTCTCAAACTTGTTGGTATCGAGTCACTGACAATGCTAAAAGAATATTTTCTGTCTAGAAAAAGCTTCTCAAACTTGGCCGTTCGGAGTCGGCATAATACTGCAGGTCCCTTCCACTCGTGAGAGAACAACAGCACGCACAACAGGAGTGGTTGCTGAGAAGCTAGGCCCTGGCCCTCTATGGGCTGTAGCGCCACCCATATTATTATATTATTATAATGTTGTTGATATTGTTGCTGTAAGAACTGAGGCCTGGGGGTGGAGCAGGCCTTGGGTTGTATTGGAACGGCACCTGTTGCCTTGGTGGTTGAACTACGTAGGCCAATTCGGGATAGAATGGTTCACGACTAGGTACTGAGTTACTGTTTCCTCGTTTTGATGGAATTGATGGTGGTTCCGGATGATTTATCCTTCTGTTATCGCTATTTGCTATTGCATACTGCGAGCGGCAATTTTGGTTTTCCAGCCTCAAACACAGATGCACAGCTTGGGGCAAATCTACCGGTTCTGGCAATCCCAAAAGTCTGGGAAGGTCACCTTTTAATCCTTGAATGAATGCATCAAGAGCCTTGTCTCTGTAGGTTTGCATCAGCAAACTGAGGGACTCGGCACTGATTTCCATGCACGAAATTTTGTTTAATATGAGAGACACGTGTGCATACAGGGCTTGGTAGAATTCCTGGATCGATGCCCTGTACCAATCCCGTTATTTGGTACTCTAATGTGCCCAAATCACGTTTGTCGGCATAGTATAGGGTCAGGCATCGGGAAATACAATTCCAGTCTAATGGAGATTATTTTGTTCCTCACAGTATTTATGATTCCGAAATATTTCGCTGACCCCTTAATGGGATCGTACATCTTCAGAATTCGTTCTACGCTTTTCCGCCACGAACTGAATTCCCAGAGAATTCGCGTAGGCTGCGTACGACGTCTGGTATCTTGTCGAGGTCATTAATGTTCTGATTGGGAGATATTGTTTGATCAATTCCCGAGAATTGATCCGCGTGTGGGTTAAGGACTTAAGGCTCAGTACTTAAGGCTTCGCGTATCATAGAGCCAATGAGAGCTTGTAACGGGATTTTGTACAGGATTTTCATTTCTTCGAGAAGGATTGGGACCTGCCTGGGAAGTTGACGCTGCATGAGTTGCTTGGGCAGCTTGACCAGCTTGTTCAAGTACGGATGGTCGTATAATGTTTTCGTTATTCATTTTCTTTGACAAAGGGAGACGACAACCAAATAATGCGGGATTTTACGAGTAATTTCTTAGTGTCTTAATCTTACAGTATTTTGTCACAATATTTAAAATTCTAGTTCATCAAATTCTTAAGCTCTTAAATTCTATTTATATCTTAAAGGTTTTTGCAATATTATTCTTAAATTAATCTTACATAAGTACTAGGATTTTCATCCTTCTGGAACTCTGGGTGATGACGACTAGCTGCTACTTCCTGTTTGTGGGACCCTTGATTGTTTCCACACGACTATTTGCTCCCGCGAATGTACTACTTGAGTACTCTGTTTCGGACTGCACTTAGTATTATTATTACTACCGTTGGACCACGAAGGAATTTTCGCGTAAGGCACTGATTCTACTTTAGGATAACGACCTTACCGACACGTTAATGCTGATACTACTTTAGAATCTTTCACTTAGCGATTTTTTCTTCGCGTAAAGTATCTTACTATGGTGGCCCGTGGCGTTGTGGGTATGTGCGTCGACCCCAACCTCGACGTCGTAGGTTCGATTCCAGCTCTGAGCGACAAGAATAATTTTCACGACCCCACCTCTTTCGAGTCACTAAAAATACTCAAGGAATATTTTCTGTCTAGAAAAAAGCTTCTCAAACTTGGCCGTTCGGATTCGGCATAAAGCTGTAGGTCCCTCCACTCTTGAGAGAACAATGCACGCACAACACGAGTGGTTCCTGAGAAGCTAGGCCCTGGTCCTCTATGGGCTGTAGCGCCACCCATATTATTACTATATTATAAAGTACCTATACTACTTGAGGATACCGACTTTACCGAAGCGTTAACGCTGATGCTACTTGAGGATCTTTTCTTCTCGTGTTCGCGATGGATTCTGGGACGCGGGCAATCTTCACTTTTTCGCACTACTTTAGGGCCTTTACCACACGTGATGCCTGGTCCCTGCTCGGGCGCCAATTTAAAGTTTTCAGTTCATTAAAAAACCTTATTATTCGGGCAGCGATTCTGCCTCCTGACAAATAACTGAACAAAGAACCATCTTAGAGCTACCTTCAATATAATACTAGATCCGATTACCTGTGGTCGTGGGAAGGCTGGTTGGTCCTTGCTTGTTGATCGTGGGAAAGCTGCTGACGTGTCGAATTGACGGCGGCGGGTGTAAGAATCGTCTGCGCGTGTTTCCTGTTCGATGTGATATTTTTGTCTGTTAACCTACATAAACAACCCCAAGTGTAGTGTGAACGAGACAGCGCCGCACCGGCGCCACCGAACAGTTAAACCTAGTCAACCTCTAATGTAATTCCACAAGCAGACGGCTACAGATTTTTTTTTAAGAAAGAATGCTGGCTGATATAAATATTGGAACGGTGGCCGAAGCAGTTTTAGTTTAGCTTTGGATTTGCTATACAAGTGATCAAAGTGTAATAAGTGTGAGCCGGAAAGGCAATAAAGGAAAGTGTAATTTAGTAATTGTGGTGTTGAAAGTGTAATAAAGTTTAAACCGTAATTGTGTAAATAAAGCAGTACATAGAATTTTTAAACTAGTGAGTTTTATTTCGTCACAATCCAGTGATCGAACACTATTTAATAAATTAATCGTGAATATATAGACACATTTTTGTCTAAAACGTAAAAATATGTATGAGAAGAGTTTCCGATCGATTATACTTCTTGCTTTAGAATTAAATTATAGATGTTTTTTTAATTTAATTTAATGGAAAAAATTAATTGAAAACATGGCAAGATCCTATGCGGACAGAAACACATGTTTTGTTTTTGAGATGGGAACTGTAAAGTTGAAATCGATACGAATCGTAGTATCGACTGATAATGAAAATTAGTCTAAACGCCGTTAGTCCTGAAGAATTCGCCCTTAATAAGAATTACATTGTCATCAGCATATTACGGTCAGTTAATTCACTAAAAGTAGAGAGAGAACTCCGCCGTGAAGGCATCCATTTTGAAGCAATTGATTTTTCTATAACTGAGTACATGTTGAATCCATTTACATGTGGTATTATCCTACACTTAGGATGCGGCGTTGTACTTGTATAATGGCGGTGTTGTCAAGAACAACTACGATGTCAAGAATGCAGGCCGTCCCTTATAATTCCATCCAGTAACTTTTCCATAGTTTACAGCAAAAATGAGATGCGACTTATTGGTGTGAGGACTATAAGCGACGCGTAGATACTACTACTATAATTCATGTGGCTATATACATACAGATGTCTGTATGTTTATACCCATGTTGTTAGTTTGTAGTGAAGTCATTGTAGTATAATCTTATTGTAAGGTATAAGCTATGTAATATATAACGATATAAGTCTTACGTAAATACGTAATACCAATAACTTAGTTTCAGTTTCTTTTATTGTACTTGGCTACAGTTAATAAATTTGTAATATATATTCATTGTTACAAAAGTTAAACAATATATTTTAATATTGCGCTCAGCCGCCGAGGGCAAGTAACACTTTTCGAAAAATCCTCCTTTTTACGTTTTTATGTTTTTCTGCGACCTTGGGGACTATTTTTTTGATCCGATCCTGAACACTTTAAGTAAATTCTTAGAGGCACATTTAAGCATGTTAAACATGCAAAAGTTATGAACAAGATGCAGGAAATAAATACGTTTAACGGCCACATGGAAGGGACGTCTTAATAAGGACGCCATTAATTTCTATAACTTTGAGGAATTACTCGAAGGACCAGTTTGTAAATAGAAAGAAAGTTTGTTCTAGAAAACTGAATATAATCAGTCATCCATTACCACAATCTAAAAACTACCAGCCGAGGCCAATACTTCCAATGGACTACAATACGCCAATGTCCGTGAACCGGGCTGTGTCTTGACCCCGCAAAATTAAGAGTACTGTGATCATCCCCGTCAAAATTTGACGATTTTCTATAATGCTTACAATTGTTACGTTTTACCTAAACACAATTAAGTTGTTCAATAAAAGAATTTGATCACTGGATCGTGACAAAATTAAACTCAATAATTCACTTTTCTGTGAATGTGGTGGCCCATGGCGTTGTGGGTATGTGCCTTGACCCCAACCTCGACGTCGTAGGTTCGATCCCTGCTCTGTGCTACGAAAACAATTTTCACGTCCCCACCTCTTTCGAGTCACTGACAATGCTCAAAGAGTACTTCCTGTCTAGAAAAAGCTTCTCCTCTCTTCTCTGGCCGTTCGGATTCGGCATAAAACTGTAGGTCCCTTCCACTCGTGAGAGAACAATAGCACGCCCAACACGAGTGGTTGCTGAGAAGCTAGGCCCTGGCCCCCTACGGGCTGTAGCGCCAACCATATTATTATATTATAATTCACTTTTCTCTGCACTGATTTATTTACTTATAACGCACAATTACTGCTTACACTTTATTGCATTTAAATCAACACAATTCGTTTTTTACACTTTTCTTTGCTGCTTTACAGGCTCACAATTATAACACTTCGATCCCTTTTATGCAAAATCCCAAATTAAACTAAACACCTTCCGCCGCAGTTCCGATATTTATATCAGCCAGCATTCTTTCTAGAAAACTCTGTCGCCATCTGTCTGTTGAATTTTAATATTGGCGCTCATGCATGTTCGGGGTTGATACTGTACGGTGGCGCCGGAGCGGCAACAACCACAAACAGATTCCCCCTCCGACACTATGTACAGGAACTCATTTACTTTATAGGCTTTGGTGGTGGTGGTGGCTTGTGTGAAGCTCTATTATAACGATGGATTATAGCTACTACTCTGAATGGTTTTCGATTGTTTCCCGCAGATGGCGCTTTAGTTTGGTTTGGAATTTTGTGTTCCCCGAGCTTTTCTCTTCCAGGGAAACAGTTTCTCCTATCATCAATTTCCACCGACAACATTTACATTCCAACATTTTTATATTGGAATTATGTGTTGCGTCTTAGATCTCCGACTGAAAGTTCAGATTATTGCACGACATCGTTTTTTTATATATTAAGTAATTAAAATGTGCAATTGGAACTTTTTTCCATAAGAAGTATGCATTCCTTCATTACATTTCAAGCAGTGTTCACTATCTAAAAAATCGGGGGAAATTTTGTAAAAGGTGCTACTAAAATGTTTGGCAGTATACATTCTGCATGTCTACGTATACTTTTCCCATGGTCAATGTGTCATGCCATTCGAATGAGTCGAACGTAGATTCGTACAACAAAAAAAGAAACGGAGAACCACTTGAGCGCATATAGAAAAAAGTTGAGTATTGAATAAAAATAGGGAAAGCATTGAGTAATATAGAGTACAAAAGCAAAATCATGCCTACCACAGGAAAATATCTCAAATTAAAGGGGAGAATTCCGAGATCTATGTTCAACATAATAGACGAATAATAGACGAAGTGAATTAAAATAAATAAAGACGATAATCACAAGAAAATCGTAAAAAAGCACTAGTCACATAAAAATTAACCTAACCAAAAGGTTAACTATCCCTCATTTTTCCTTCTCCCTTTTTATATAGAATATTGTGGATTGTATTATCTCACAACTAATATCAATGTTACCTTTAACCACTAAATTCTTCAATTAATTTCGCATTACCTATCCGAATCCGAAAACATCCACAAGAGATTAAAACCGACAAAAGTGATCACTAAATCGGCACGGCCCGGCGCACAGTGGGCAGGTTTGTATGGGAGAGCGGAAGCCTTTCGGCCGTCAGAGATATGGCTGAATTACAACAACTACTCCGTGACGCTCTAGAAATTTTGATTTGAAATTGAATTGAAAATACGGCTCGAGACGATTCCAGATAATCTCCAAGTGGACTACAACGCAGTCGTGTGCTTACAGCAACGCAATTACACCGCATGTAGGTCTTCAAGATGGAGAAGAAGACCCGAAAACAACGCATCAGTGTGTTGCCTCAAGACTCTGCTGCAGAAGTTGTGTGTGTTCCTAGTGGTGGATATAGTGGGCAAGTTGATTCTGGGAGCGGACCTTATGATCGGCATCGCCATTACTTTGGACCTTAGGTGGCAAATTCTGAAGTGCAAGACTTCTGAGATACCATTCAATGCTAGTGAGAGCAGTCTTTGCGGATCACCCAAGCAGTTGCGGGACATCGGGCTTCCGCCGAACTCTGTGGCCAGGCGGGAGGAGAAGCGCAGAGAATAAGGCAAAGCCTACTAATCGACTATGTCCGCCTTGGCTGAGATCGGCGATAGTAAACTATGCGACTCAGGCAAAGCGTGATGTGTAGCCAGCTGCGAACGGCAACGTGAGTGCATTCTTTACCGAATGTAAGAAAAGCCTGTAATCGCAGCAGGCGAAAAATGTGAACTGTTGACAAAATATAGCTCTATATTTACGGTTATTTCGGGGAATGAGGGCAGAACAAGCACAGTCAAGCATCGAATCGACACCAGCGATGCGAGGCCGATCCGACAAGCACCAAGGAGAGTACCACTTGCCAAGAGAGACTAGGTTCTCTATTCCGCACAAATCTTCGCGTATCCAGTACTCGGCAACACATTTATACCTGTCCTCAGACAAGTAATTGATGGCGGGGAAAAGGTAATTGCCTATTATAGTGAAGTCTTATCAAAGCCTGAGCGAAACTACTGCGTCACTAAAAAGCGACCTTCTGGCTGTGGTGGAAAGTGTAAAACACTTCCACAAGTATTTGTATGGCCAACAAATCCATCTGAGAACGGATCATGCTGCGCTACGGTGGTTACTCCAATTTGAAAATCCCGAAGGGCAACTAGCTGGATGAACTTAAAAGTTGCAGAGGTACTACTTAAACAAAGAACACAGAAAATAAGGACAAGATGGTAATGCAGATGCACTATGGCGATGCTTTTGCATGGTTGAGTGCAAACATTGTACTAGGGCGGAAGAAAAGGAGCACATCATCGATGTGCGATGGCTGAGCGTCTTACCGGAAGAACTGAAGGAGCTGAAACCGATCCGAAGGGAGCAAATGAATGAACCGGTTCTATGCAAAATTATTGAAGCCGTTGAACGTAGAATCAGTCCTTACGCCAAGGCATATGGGGCTCAGTGGTGAAGTCTACAAATGTAGAATGGTTGCTTGTATCGCGTTTGAGAAAGTGAGGAAGAATAAACAACAAGAAATTTGGTTGTGGTTTCGAGGACATAGACACACGAAATGAATGAATATCACAACGAATCAAGTGGAGGACATCTGGGCATCATAAAGAGAGTGGAGGAAAATAAACAGAGGTTCTACTTGGTTGGATGCTAGCTGTCAGTTACAGAATATATTCAGGCATGTAAAATCTGCACCAAGGCTAAGGGGCCAAGAATCTATGGGCACTTTGAGCCTTTTTTACGGAGGCTTTTGCCAGACCAAATCAATAAGACAAGGTATGTGCGGGTGCACTCTTCTACAATTGGATATATCGTTCGGTGTTCTCATGTAGCAGCTCTCGGACAAGGGAGGCGTCTGGGCATCATAAAGAGAGTAGAGACAAATAAACAGATCTCTTCCTTATGACAAGCACAGACACATTGAGAGGAATAAGGTAATAAAACGGATTAATGACGCAGTTTGCCGGATTTAATGGAAAACCACCATTAGAGCAAAAATGAAAGTAGTTCATCTAGATCGACTGGTACCGTACAAGAGTGAGACGTCGAATCTTGTTCGGGGCGAACAAGTTTAGGGGTTGGGTAGTGTGACGTGGATATCAACCACCAATATAAAGGAGCGCCATCTGTTGCATAATAGACATATGAACACCATTCGGAGTAGTAGCCGCAGTCCGTCGCTATAATGAAGTTATACAAAATCCTCCACCAATTGGGTTCTTGTTGGTGTTGAATCAGACACCGCCCCACCGGCGCCACCACTGTTATGTATATAAACAACCCGAAGAAACACTTCACACATGGAGTATGTACTTGGGTGCCAAGAGAAAAATTCCTGAAAAGAATACTCCCTGGTATAAACATCGGAACGCCGGCCGATGCAGGACAGTTTAGTTAAGGAATTTGTATAAGAGTGATCAAAGTGCCATAAGTGTGAGCCTGAAAGGTAGAAGAGAAGAATAATACAGTAATTGTGGAGTTTGAAACTGAAGTAAAGTTGTGCAGTATAAGTTAATAAACTAGTGCACAGAATAAGTGAAGTGTTGAGTTTCATGATAACGTAACAATATAAATCTAGGTCCATATCTTGTTTTCAGATAGAGGAATATCGGTTGCATATCGTCGGTGCAACGGTAAACAAATAAGGAGAAGCTTTTTTTTTGTAAATTTGTATTATAAGAATGATCAAGGAATAAAGAATTTGGACACTTAACGAGCGGAAGAGGTATTCGCAAGCGATCTCGACTAAACTATACGCGGTCTGTACAATGTTATTGTCGAAAGAAATTAATAATTGCAAGACAATTAAGAAGGCAATTTAAGTTAGGTTAGGTTATTGGGATGCCAGCGAAATTGCCAGCACTCTTAAACCATTGTTGGTCCCCAGCGCCGTTAATTTGTTCCCAACGGCAAATACTAACTGGCCAAATTCAAAAACCAGATAAAAGCATATTAACGATTGCTTTCAATTTTCCTCTTCTTTTGATTTCATCTGACAGCATTTTTATGCGATTTCACCCGCCGGCCGAATACGTGTGAGCTCTGGAGTGGAGTACATCTGGCAAGCAGCTACCCTCAAAACTAAGGGCCTAAACCCAAAAGAATCCCAATGGGCTTGGGCCTGAAGTTGGTCAGCTTTTAATTTTTCTTGCGTTTGAGAGTTTATTCGTACATGTGAGTTTCATTTATGTTTGCCTGTGTTTATCATTTTACTCTCATCTGTTGTGTCGGCTTGTATGGATTTCGAATGCAACACAAGTATTTCATAGGACAATACGATTTGGGTGAGTAACCCCACTCCCACCTGTGAATACGTTTGAGGTGCAACTCTGTACAGGAGGAGTTTCCATCCACTTGAAAAGCCTACTGTTCTAGATCCGCCTTGCTTCGTTGAAGAGACACCCCCAATATACGATTCTTGAAAGCCTTTGCCACTAACTTGCTGTGAGCGATAAGACATTCCATGTGACTATCCTAAGGCGATGCCGTTGTCCCGTACGCACTGGTGTGTGCATGGCGTGATTTCCACGAGGTCAATGCAGAGTTACTCGTACCCTCTTCGGGCTACGCTCGACCAGCATCTGAATGGGACAGACCGCCCACTAGATGCTCGCATACTGTCACATATCAGACCTGGCTCTAAATGGGGCTAAAGCCTGTTTTCCTCTCCTTGCCGTGCTGGAATAACAAATTAGAAGTACGAACCAGTTAAGAGCTCAAGTTTGCTGCACACTTGTGCATATGTTTCTTTGAACATAATAATGTTATGAATTTATTTAAAACTATCATTGAATGGGATATCATTTATATATATTTGATAATATATCATATATATATAATTTATATATATATTAAATACATTTGTACAATATACATTGTTCCTTGTATATTTATGACGCCAAACTTCTAACATATTCCATAGGATTGATTAAAGAGTAGTTGAATTAAAAAAAAAGTTGATAATCGACTGCCAAACAATTGTTACAATCTATTCAAGATTCTCGATGGAGTAGTTACTTTGCTACTGAAAACCTAGCTTTCAAGAACTTATTGATCATTTGAGTCGAGAAGCTAAGAAGCAGTAATCCAAAGTAAGTTAAAAATAATCTGAATTCAAAGCAAGCAATACGACTTTCATAGAGGCTCATCCTAAGACAAGTTCGCCGAACTCGGAATAACAAATACCACCTCCACTATATACCGAGTAGCGAGTCAGAATAACTGACACCAGCTCTGTTTTAAAAACCATGATGCCTTTGAAATGCATTAAGTTGTATTATTTTCGTGAATAAAATCTCAGAATAGATATGCCGAGTGGACTGTCTTTTAATTTTCTTAGTACGTGTCGCCTCACAGTCATCGCATTTTTTTGGTCTACCCGGTAAGGAATCTGCAACCTCCTGATCTCTCTCCGCTACCCGAAGAAGCTCTTTCATTCTACTCAGTGTACCACGGCCCCATGTGGTGTTCGAAATATTTTCATGACATCATAATTCGCCAGTTTATCATTCGTGAGATGTATACGAAGAGGAGAGAGTGTACATGCGACGCCTACGATGCTGTACCCTTCGTTGCCGTCACTGCAATACAAATGATGGACTACCTAAACAGCGTCGCAGAAATAGTCCACTAAATCATTGCCATTGGACTGGAATGGATTTTCATGTCATTTTGCTCAGTGACGTAAAAAACTGCACAGGGAAGTGTACTCTCTGACGGTTCAGAGACCGCCTCCTTGAAGATTAATGCTGTATTTTTGTCGCTTGTCAAGTATGGTCTGTAAAGTTAGCAGAGTGAAGCGTCGTAGAGTTCTCTGTGTAAGATCACTTAAGTGATTAAGTGAGATTACTGCACATGCGTATTAGAAGATGTATATGCTGTTCAGTGTAGTTTTCTGTTTTTCTGTAAAACTTTATAAGGCGCCATGACTATTACTCAGTTTAATATATAACTAATGGCACAACTAAACTTTGCTTTACGGAACACGTATATCTTTTAAGGAGGTATACCACTCGATTGAATACTAGCCTATATATGAAAAGCTAAGAGTGGTATTACGACCGAGTGCAATGTTTAGGAACACAGATACAAATAATTTAGAAAACGCAGTCTAATCGGGTTGAGCCAAAGACCTCTTCTTTTTAAGCAGATGAGGATTTCAAGCTGAGGGTGATGCTTTACATATTTTTCGAGTTGAACAGGAAGGTGCCGTTCAATATCTTTATTTATTTAGACTGAGAAGGGCAAGTATGTAACGCGCTCTTTGTTTCTCTTTGATCGCGATGCATAAGAGATAAAACTGCCCCAAATCTCTCTAAAACATTGTTTCTTTGTCAGATTTTACTAGAAACCCAATAGCAGCCTTCACATGTTACCGGAGAAAATGCCTTACAAGTTTATGAGGATTCCTACCTAGTGATGGCGTACGTTTTACTTATAGTATAATGTATAAGGCTATATGTATATCATGTATATCATTTATATTCCCATGCGTATTATAATAACCACTTGACATTAGTGGCTGCGTAACGTAAATGTTAAAAAATCACAAAAGTAATATTCACTACTTGTTCTAATAACAGAAAAAGTAGCAGACTACAATGGTGGTCCGTAGACGCCTGACTAGAAACGCTGTCGCTGTCGCTGTACAGTTCGTGGTTGAATCTTCTTTTCTGGAAACCTTCAACACAAACAGGACCAAAGATCGAACGGATAACTTTTCTCTCGAAGAGTCCAAGTGTGTTTTCATCTGCTGTTGAGATAGTCCAGGCTTCCGCCATAAAGCAGGATATGGATGATCAAAGTCTTATATAATGTCAGCTTGGTCTTTCGAGAGAGGGCTCTACAACTCAATTGCCTCTTGAGCCCAAAATTAACTAGGAAGCTAACAAGGTAAATGAAGTCCTTTACCCCCTCGAAGTTGTATCTGTAAATGGTGATGAAGTGGTGGATGTTATGTGCCCTTTCTTGATGACAGCACATACTCTGTTTTGCCCTCATTCAGCGTTAAACCCACTTTAGCTACCTCCGTTTCAGCAAACGCTTCATTGACGGTCGCTGTGTTCTGCCAATTACGTCAATGTCGTCCGCGTATGCTAGCAATTGCACGCCATTTGGAAAGTCGTGCCTCTAGTGTTGGCGTGTAAGTTCTGCACGACCTTCTCAAGTACAATGTTGAAAAAATCAAATTACAGCGCATAGCCTTGTCCAAAACCTTTTTGACATTGAAGGTATCGGTGAGTTCGTTACCGACCTTAATGAAGCAGCGAGAGTTCTCTATCGTCATCCTGCACAACCTGACGAGTTTGGCACGAATGTCACATGTCACAACGTCGCACGCTATCATATGCGGCTTTAAAGTCGATAAATAGGTGGCGGTTTTCGAGCTGCATCTCTTGGTTTTTTTCGAGGATCTGCCGTAATGTGAAGCCAGGCCAGAAACCGCCCCAATAGGGACCTATCATGATGCTGACGAATGGTTCCAGGCTCTCACACAAAACGGCAGAGAAGATCTTGTAGGCGATGTTAAGAATACTTATCGCCCGATAGTTGGGGCAGTCAAAGTCAAAGAGGTCTCCTTTCTTCTAAGATTCCACTCGTCGGGCATACTTTCCTCCGACTTAAAGAGTTCTGCAGACACTCCGCCTGCACCAGCAGCTTAGTTCGACCTTAGTCCCGATATCGCTATCTTGACTTCGACTAGATCGGGGAGACGAAATTCTCTTCTTTCGTCGTCTATTGCGTTGAGTGGGACATTCTGCCTGACAGAGGTATTGGTGTCCTCTTCGTCGTTAAACAATCTGCCGAAGTAATCCTTTCAGATTCTCAGTATCGGCTGCGACTCTACTATGAGTTGTTCCTCTTCGTTCCGACAGGCCTCTGTCTGATGTTTGTACCCTTTGGATAGTTTCTTTTTCCTTTTTGAGAAGCCGGTGTTATTCCCTTCTTTTAAGTTCATAGAGCTCACGAACCGCTCTCGTCCTTCTATCCAGCGTCTCTTTATATGATGTTTGTCGATTGTTTCGCCTGGCAGTGTTGGACTTTCTGAGAGCGTCAGAGAGACTCGTCAAATTTTTTTGGTCGTGCTCTACTCCGTTGTACTATCGATATCCGAGTTCTTGGTAGCCATTGGTGCATACATTGGTTCACCTCTAAGTGGTTGCAGTAGGGGATATCCAGAGGCCGCAGCGAGAAGGGTGTATGTCAAGTTGACCTGCGAATTCACAGGGATTGTTTCTGGCATTTCGCCAAGTTGAGAGCAACCAACAGCTTTGCTCGGATCTCGAGTATCTCTAAGTAGTCGCATCTCTAAGTAATTTAAATGGGCACTCTCCCGAATGCGCTCCACAACTCCACTCAATAGAAACTTGTCAGACGAAGACATGGCGATTTACGGACAGGCGTAAAGATTAGGACACTAAAATTGTTCATTTAGAAAGTACAAACGTTTATTATTTACAATTATATAGTATAGGTAAACTAGAACTGGAGTAACAAAATTCGGGCTGTTAGGGCTTTATGCAAATTAATACATTCTTTCGAAGGAAAAATAGCGATCTTCCGTGTTTTAAGCTCTCCAGGACGATGGATTATTATTTTTATTTTTATAATATTAAGCTATAGCAATCTAAGAGCATGCTTTTCCGAAACCTAGGTTAATGGTTTAATCACTTGAATCTACTTTTATATGAGAGAATTCTCGAAAAAGAGAAAAAAATTCACAATGAGTCGATTCACCATAGAATTCCGATGATTGTTGTTGTATTATTTATTTATTTATTGTGGCAGCAATTTAAGAATGGCTATACATTCTTTTTCTTTCTTACAGAGATCCGGTGTTATTACCTTACTACTAAAACATTTATACCAATTCTTAGATAACATATCACATATGTGATTTGAAGCAAAAGCCACTAAGAAGGTTCAGTAAAGACCACGGAGTCGTTAGAGGGAAGAGAGAGGCGTCTTTACAACATGATTTCAAAAGTTTAACAACTATGACATATAATTCATATATAACAAAATAAATAAATTAATTAATACATAAACAAATAAATAAATCGAATAAATCGTTCGCTTTTTACTGAAGATTGTCGTTGTATGAAGTGGAATATTTTATCTCTATTTGTCTATGGTGTTACACAAGTATACACAGATGGTTCGAAGATGAGTATGACTTACGCTGAACAGTTAAACATAGACTGTTCTATCAGGGTTCCTGATGGTGGTCGAAGAAACATTTTCTCTGGCAGATATCAAAAGCAAAGTCAATAATAGGATAATAGGAAAAGCAAATGAAAGGTGGAAAAATCGAATCACATGTATGAACACTAGGATGTTATGGCCCATGTACAGCAGTGTTAAAACCGACAAAGTATTGGAATGTAATAAGAAGCAACTCAAGGCAATAATCGAGCCACCGGAATGACCACTCGGATGTTATGGGCAAAGAACAGTATGACCTAATAATACGTAAGTAATTTGAAATGTCCTTAAAGGGAAGAGGGAGGCGTATTTGCAACTTGGTTTCAAAAGTTTAAAGTCTAAATCAAAGAAGATACGTAATTAAGTAATAAATAAATATAATGCATAACTAAACCTTAACCTTAAATAAACATAAATAAAATATAAGAATTAGAAAATATAATATATATTTTATATAATATATATATATATATTATATAAAAAATATAATAAACATATGATTGTTAAGTAAATAAATGAACAAACAAAGTGGCGGCTTTGTGGGCATGTGCGTCGACCCAACGCATGTTAAACTGAAACACATTTTCAAAAAATTGTTTTGAGATGCCTTAACGTCTTAACACACTTATTCCAGACGGGACATCCATAGAAAGTTATGACTTATATTAATAACATGAAAACACTTAACATACGATGCCCAGGTGTGAGTTTCTGCAAAAATTTGTGTAAAGAACCTTCAACATGGCATTTATTCATAATTGCTTGGATATGTGCATTGAATGTTAAGCGTTTATCTAAATAGATGCCTTACATTTGACTTCCACTCGAACTGAAAGTTGTTGAGCTCAAGTTTTTTACTAGGAAGTGACTAATGTTTTCCTTTACGAGTAAATAAAATATATCGTCTTCTAGGCATTACATTTAATTTTTCAAGTATTACAATACGATAGGAAATTAATTTATTGCAGATTGCAAGTTGCTTTCGACATTGAAACCAATTGAATTGAATGAATTAATACATGTATCATCAGCACTTGTGATCACAGTAAGAAAGTCTTGGTAGATCAGAGGTATATACGTTGAAAAGGACTGGAGAAAGGACAGATCTCTGCGTTATTTTTTTTTCTTCTGAAACCTTTTTGACAAACATCTTGAGACATTGTGATGAAAGAATGTTCTTTATAAGGTACATTTGGAGATTGACACTTAGCAGCTTAATGTATTTTGTGATGAGATGTACGTGGATATGTATGGTGGTATGTGCATTGCAGCTTACATTTTTTTTTATTCTATGTGCGTAGTGTCAGTAATTTTATGAGAAAAATGAACACAGCTTAACTAGACAACTTGTGAAAGTTGAGCTGGAGTTTATGACCTGTTTTTGTCACCACTATTACTGTTCCTTTCTTTTTAGTAATCACCTCGGCGATTTTGGGAATATGCTGATGTTTCCCCAGGTGTGAATCGAGCTCCGTAACAATATATTCTCTTTTGACAGTCTTAAGTTATTTTTTTCCCCAATAAAAAAGTATGTGACTAACTGAGAATATAAAAACTAATATAACTTACTATTTAAATAAATCTGAAACCTGAGAACTGTCTTGACTATTGCCGTGGTGGACCTTTTTGGAGATTTTCTTTTCCATTTTTATATTTTTTGTTCGTACAACTAACCTAAACATATGTGTGTTAGCCCCTATGGTCAACTACAGAGTCAATTCGAAAAGCCAGTGGAGGCGGGGTACTTGTTATGATGTAACCACCCGTAAAATGCTGTTCTTTGGGAGACTGTATCCTGTCTTGAGTAAAGATCGCTTTTCTGAACCGTATAAGATCCTAATGACTGCGAGCGACATCCTGTTCGTATTGAAGTCGCCTGTCCACTGCCCGGCTTACGACATGGACGATTACAAGACATCCATTTTCGATCCTGTATTATATTGGCCAATTGTGTCGAGGAGGAAAAACGCCGGTAAAACGCACGTACATAACATTATGGTAGTAAGGCCCAAAGATCACACTTAAGACATTAATTTGACCAACGAATAAAATTATATACCCTGCTTTAGTTTGCCCAGTTTTACAGTACTTCGTTGGGATAGTACTTACCATATAGTACTCAGACTCGGGTGTACGAAATAACCTGCAGCCTGAAGAGCCTTCGATACCGAGCCATTGGGACGTGGATAAGGACCTAAACCAATTTGGTGTGCGCAGCTGGAGTTGGCTGGCGAAAGATAGTTATGGTTGGAGAGGCATGTTCTTTTTCTTCTTATGGCGCTACAGTCTGGGGTGAACCTGGGCCTCAGCCAACAAGCCACTCCGGCTGGCACGATCCTTAGCCAGCTGCCTCCAATTTTGCACTCAAAGTTTATTGAGGTCCTTCTCCAGTTGAGTGCGCCATCGGCTTCATCTCCCTGCGAAAGTACCGCACCAATGGCGTAATTTGACGCATCGGTGGTTAGTTGAATTCTTTGGTGATGTAGGGATAAGTACCTAAGTATTATTTCTCTTGAAACAAGGGCATTTTTTGGTCAAGTAATTTAATGCATCTATCAATATCTGATGTTTACTAGACAAGTTTTTTGAAATTCTGCCTTTTTCTCCTTTTAGAATGGAAGAGAGGGGTGTAGCTATTCCTGCATAGCTCTTATGAAGCGGTGGTAATTGCATCTACTTTCGTTGGATTAAGAATACCATCATTCTTCAACTTCACGCTTGAAAAATTCACATTTGTCCATTTGGAATTTCATTTTGGCTTCTTCTAAAGTTTTAAAAACCTTGCGAATATTTATTCCATAAGGATTGACATAGGTATGATGGGTTACTTTTATGCTTCCTACCATGGAATAATAAAAAAAAAACATTGCTTGTTTTAAAAGATTCATGCGCGAAGGAGGGATGGTTATAGTTCTTGTTAGAACCAGTGTCGATCAGAAACTTAAGAATTTGTTCCCTCTTTATTTGGCACTCAAAATAAGGTACTGAAAAGCCTTGTTGGCTCTTGTTGGACTGGGTCCATGATTTCATTACTATCGGAAGGACTTGTTTAGAATCAGGAATAGGTGTGAATATACAATATGATAAAGTCCTTGTACGATTGCATTTGGTACTCGAGAGTGCTTAGGTGCCGCTTGTCTGCATAGTGTATAACCAAGCATCGGGATATACAAGCCCAATCTAAGAGTGTGTTATATGAGTCTAATGCAACATCAGAGTTACCTATAATTTTGTTGCGGATAACATTAAGAATTCCAAAATATTTTGGAGTTCCTTTTAAGGGATCGTAGATCTAAAGTTTTTTTCCTGGAGCTAAATTCTCCTGGATTCCCTGAGAAATTTCTTACCGATCACCTCAGGTGACATAAAAGTAACGGACGAAAAACCAGCAACAACAATCGCAGCAGCTACAACAACTGTAGCAGCAAAGTCAACCGCAATAGCAGCAACAACAAGAGCGACAGCAGCAGCAGAGATAGCTTTGACTTCAGCAAGAAATCATTTACCACAACTGGATAATGTTCAATATGAATCGGCAGAGGGTGAGGAGAGATTCTAGTATGGAGGCAGCCGTAACCGCTATCGTGACCTCACGTCATCAGAATCCGATGACGAACAGGAAAAAGAACGGGAAGAGCGGCTGACGAAGCAAAGTGAGAGAGAGGAGCTTGATGCCCACATAAAATATCTTCAAATCAAACTAAAGGCACGAAAAGCTGCCAAAGAAGCAGCAGCGCAGCAGAAACTACACCAACAATTACAGTCACAGCAACAGTCATAGCCGCCTAAGGAACAACGTTCGCCAGCTGTCAAGAAGCAGAAACAACAACAAGAGCACCAGAAACAACAACAGCAGCAACTGGAACACCAGCAACAACAGCAGCAGAAGCAGCCGCAGGTAGTATCTGAGGCAGAAATGCCCTTCAATCAACGTCTTTGGAATGACAACCAAGGATCTGGATATCCTATGTAAGTTGGCCATTAAGTCCAATTCTTTTTATTTAAAATACAGGGCCTTAAGGCTTTCAGTTCACTGCTTTTCAGCAGCTGGCTATCACTCTATAAAAGAAGAGCTAGCTACGGCGGGGGCCGAGTTTTTTTCTTATACCCCGATGCAGAACCCGAGGAGTTCCTCGCTGAAGTGCGCCAGGCGCAGAGCGACGATGTTTCGATCATAGGGGTATGCCGCGTCGAACTGCAACATGGAGTCTCGCTGCGTCAAATTTACAAGAACCCACAATCAAGAGAAATGTCCCTTAGGGACTGAACAGGTCCAGGACAGGAGCTGGCTTTCGTGCATGGGCACCCTGCAAATGATTTAGGGGATGTCCAAAAGTCCAAGAACTCAGCAGAATTATAGAGGCCAAAAGGAAAACAAAAACTGTAGAAGTGCCCCCAGACAATAATTACCACGTTATTCGAAAAGACCGGCCTCAATATCTGCAAGGGGGAGGGGTCGCTCTTTTAATAACGAAAGGCCTTTGTCACAAGGTCATGTACAGCAGTGAAGTGCGAAGATTGCAAGTAATAGAAACGTGTATTGTACGCATTCCGCTCCAGGGTGGCAAGCGGCTATATGTGATCGCTATATATGCAGCTGACAATCCTAACCTCAATCGCAACTTCATTTCAGAGCTCGACACTCTTTTTACTAGCCTTCGACTGAGCTCGGAGGAAAACTACTACATTATGGCTGGGGATTTAAGCTCCAAGCAAAGCGAATAGGATAATAGAGTGCATAATGACGGGTGAACCCCTCTGCATAACTGGCTGGCAGAGCACAATATTGAGTTCAAGCTAGATTTGCTGGCAACCGACAGACCTTCGTATCCCAGAAGCGGGTCCTATCTGGATCTTTTGCTATTCGACAAACGACTGACGATACTTGACGTGGAAAGACACACACGGAACTGCTTAACTACGATTGAGTACGAGAGTGATCACTGCGGACTCTCCGCGGTTATTCAGCTCCCGAACGAGGTGGAAGAACTGGGGGAATATGTCCAGAGGTACCCTTATAATTGGCTGGTGGTGGCTCGTGGCGTTGAGGGTATGTGCGTCGACCCCAACCTAGACGTCGTAGGTTCCTTTCCTGCTCTGTGCGACGAAAACAATTTTCACGACCCCACCTCTTTCGAGTCACTGACAATGCTCAAAGTGTATTTCCTGTCTAGAGAAAGCTTCTCAAACAAAGCCGTTCGGATTCGATCCCTTCCACTAGAATAATAGCACGCACAACCCGAGTGGTTGCTTAGAAGCTAGGCCCTGGCCCACTACGGGCTGTAGCGCCACCCATATTGTTATTATTATATTACCCTTATAATTATAATAAGACCCGATGGCGTCGCTTCCCCAGAACTTTATCCACGAAACTACGTTCGAGTGGGATCAATCCTCCTACAAACAGAAACCTGACAAGCGACGAGGTTGATAGGTACCTCAGACAAATATAGAACGTAATTAAATGTACAATGGACAAAACTATACCGAAAGTAGTAGGAATCGATGTCCATGATGTTTATCGGAATGCTACCATCGAGACTCAAACTCTTGTACAGACGGTTTACTGATCCACAAAATCAAAAATCTCCAACAATTAATCCGCATCAATT
Source organism: Eristalis arbustorum (assembly GCA_916610145.1). Taxonomy (NCBI): domain Eukaryota; kingdom Metazoa; phylum Arthropoda; class Insecta; order Diptera; family Syrphidae; genus Eristalis; species Eristalis arbustorum. The sequence goes on along the minus strand of OU744316.1, from coordinate 77,805,012 downwards.
ATAGCATAGCTTTAAGCTTGCACTGGGGCAATAAAATTCGGGATGAACAATATAACAACCCGAGTATATTCCCGCAAGTGAATAAAATATTTCGGAGAAGAGATCAAAACGACATTTAGAGTGTTAGACTTCAAAAGACGACAGAGAACGAACACTTACTCACAGTAATTGGCATCGATCCAAATGGGGCAGCGTTAGAATATGACTTCTTCGTGGTTGAAGATCCCCCGAAGAAGGTAAAAGCAATTGATGCTGTATTCCAGCGATTGTATACGGTCAACGATTTTCGTAGGCCGAATTACAAACTGGAGAACTTTAAGAATTTTTGTCTAGCACGTAAGTAAATGAATTAAAAATAAAACAAAAATTAAAAAAAAAATATTGCGATGGGTGGTGCGGCTAGCAAATCTCCACTTGCTTTTCCTTCTTCGGTCAAGTGATTACCTACCGAAGACTACTCAGGGCCCTTAATTTTTCGCTACACACGCGTGGGAACCACAGGTTTTACGGATTTTTTTTTATCAGCGAAATTTACAAGCGACTTTTGGCGTTAATTAAACACAAAACTGGTAAAACACCGAACCTTTTTTACCTGTGGTCTCTGCTTGGGCACCAATTAAACTTCTACTTTGTTATTTTTAATAAAAAAATAATGTTTTATTTTTGAGGTGAAGCCTCTTTATTCAATAGACCACTTCTTAAGACTAAACTAACATCGAAAATGTTATAATCTTATCACCTATGCGGCAGAAAATATGGGATACAGAGAATATGAAAAATAAAGGAAATCTGACATTCATCCTTTGACTGCAGACGCAAAGTCAGCAACATTTATACAAAACGTGGATCTATGTGGGAATATGGGAACTTCGAATTTTGAGACATGAATACCACGTGTGCAAGTTAACATATAACTCTCAAATTTCGTCTGGGCACATAAATTGCAACGGATGCGTCGCTGATAACGCGCACAGCGTTTCTCACGCAGGTCAGGTCGCCAACGTGGGACGTCGTTATCAAATATGTGCACCAGACTCAAGCTCAGCGTTTTTCGCTGAGTAACATAGTGTTTAGTTTGTAAGAAATATTTTGTAATCTAGATTTAGTTCAGAAGCCGAAGAAACCGGCAATAAATTCTCCGACACTTAATGTCGTAAAACAAAATAAATGTTTAACAATCAGAAGTGGTAAACCTCGGGCATGCTTTTCTCCGACCATATTCAACAGATAAGTTGGTCCATGCACCCTACGAGCTCATCTTCAGCTGCCTTAAAAAGTTCTGCAGACAGTCAGTCTGCACCAGCAGCTTTGATCGACTTTAGTCTCGATATCACTATCTTGATTTCGTCTACATCGTCTGACAGCGACATCGTCTACATCGTCTGACGGCATCGTCTTCGTAGAGCTCACGAACCGCTCTCGTCCTTCTATCCAGCGTCGCCTTATATTCTGCTTGCTTCAGTGAATGCGCCTGCCAGCACTCGTTGTCAAACCATGGGTTTTTTCTGTGTGGCGTTTAAAAGCCAACATCAGGGGCACCTTCTCTGATGGCGTGTTGGGGAAGCATGTTAGAAGAGCAATAAATATGTACATATTTGTCAAAACACAGATATTGATCGATTCAAATGGGAAGACACCTAAATAGAACTGGGACAGATATAGATTAATTGTTGCGGCAACAATGTCGAGTACCAACATCTCCATCCCGAGCAACCCCACTGATCTCGAACATTCAGTGGACAACCTCACAAAAACTCTCAACAACACAATGGCAATATCATGTCCAATCAGCAGGCAAAGAGGCAAGTCTAAACCTCCTTGGTGGAACCATGAAATGTACCATCTGCGCAAGAGTTGTAGGAAGCTCTTTAACAAGGCGAAGGGTTCTCGTGATGCTAAGGACTAGGACTCCTATAAGGAACACCTCAGTACTTTTAAAACTGAATTGAGGAAGGCCCAACGAACCACTTGGAGACTTTTTTGTGGTAAAATCGAAGAAGTCTCAGAGGCTTCCAGGCTAAGAAAGATTCTAGCATCATCCCCTAAATCACCTAGCTTCCTACAAAAACCTGACGGAACCTGGACCACATCGAGTGAGGAAACCCTCAGTCTCCTTGTCGATACGCACTCTCCGGGCAACTTCCCGATTAGAGACAACGAGGAAATCGTATCTCCGCTAAATACTTCATGCAACCTTATAAATGTCAGCCACACCACTATCATGTGTGCACTAACAAGCTTCAAACCTTTCAAGTCAGCGGGACCTGACGGCATCATCCCGGCGGAGTTCCAAAGAACAGCTGACCTCATCATGCCTTGGATTCTCAGCATATTCAAAGGCTGTATGAGTCTCAGTCATGTCCCCAGCTCCTGGAAAAGGGTCAAAGTAGTGTTTATTCCCAAAGCGGGGAAATACTCGCGTAAACACTCGGTTTTCTCCTGAAAACCTTGGAGAGACTTATAGATCAATATATCAGGCAAGCTATCCCAGTATGCAGACACTCATCTGCACAAAATGCCTACAACAAGGGCGAGTCTGTAGAGACAGCCCTCAGGTGCTTTTAACAATATCAACCCTCAGGTGCTTTTAACAATATCAACCCGGAAGCAATTTCACTTGCGCTTAGCAACCTCGGGATCGGAAACCCCCTAGTGGCTTTCATTCATCAGCTACTCACCAGCAGGGTAATACACTCTCCGATGGGAGACGCTAAGATCCATACAGGAGTCAATAGGGGCACCCTACAAGGAGGTGTTCTCTCACCCCTTCTTTGGAACGTAGCGGTAAATGAACTGCTACTGGGAGAGGTATGGTGCAAAGTTATTGCCTATGCGGATGATATTGACATAGCGGCATCCGGTAAATTCGTCTCTACTCTAAGAGACATAATGCAGAATGCCTTCGACAAGCTAGAAGCATGGACACAAACATGCGGACTCGGCGTCAACCCACAAAAAACGGATATCGTACTCTTCACTAGAAGATACAAAATCCCCCAATTTGAACCCCCTACTGCTGTACGGCACTACATTACAGCTGTGCGGCACTACATAACAGCCAGTGCGAAATTTCTGGGTCTCACTCTCGACAACAAGCTAAATTGGAAGCTCAACATCCAGGAAATGGTAAAACAAAACCTCTTCTGCACTCTTTAGCTGCGAAATGGCCATTGGATGCAAATGTGGCCTACAACCATGCATTGCTCATTGGACTTACACCTCTATCGTCAGACCAACACTCCTGTATGGTGTCTCAGTTTGGTGGACAGCACTGAACAAAGCTATAAGCTGCAATACTCTCAACCGAGTACAAAGACTGGCCTGCCTGTGTATCAGCGGGGCACTGAGAAGTACTCCGTCCGACGCACTCCATCTCCCACCTTTGGAAATATTCGGGAAACAAGCAGCAGCAAGCACTGCCCTGAGACTCAAAACACTTCGATTGTGGTCTGAACTCAACACTGGCCACTCAACCTATCATCTCTTAAAGATTCATACAATTAAAACCACCAATGACAAATGACTAGAAGGCACCACCTGCCTTAAAACAAAAGAAATCTAGCCACCACTTAAACTAAAACGGTCACTCAGTCTACTTGGGCTCAGTAAGCCCTCATTAAGGACCCTCATAGGAGTCATAACCGGGCACTGTGTAATTGGCACTCATGCTCGCAGGATGGGTGCCCCATATAATGATTTTTGCAGAAGCTGAATGGATGAAGAGGAGGAAGAAAATACTCATCACCCTACTTTGCTCCTGCAGTGCTCTTGCCAGTCGTAGGTTCCTGCACCTAGGAGCCTACTACTTCAGTGGCCGTAATGAGCTAAGAAGTGCCAGCATTGGCCAACTAAATCGGTTCATTAGCAGCACCAACTGGTTCCAGCGTTAGGAGAAGTCAATCCGCGTGGTATCACAGTGGGCCTACTCTGGCCTCAGTGTGACTGCGCTGCAGCACTCAGCCACTACTACCTAACCTAACCTAACTACACTCTTCGCATTTAAAAGCCGTCCCTGTGGTTCAACAAACTACCTATCTTGCACTAGTTTGTGCGGGCATCCCATTATGCTTGTATAACGGCGTCATGAAAAGGATAGATTCAACCTGAAACATGGGATCGTCGGCGTATGCAATTAAGTGCGGGATGGAACCTATAAGATCTGCCTTTAATATTAAACGCAAGATCGGCGAACCAACCTGCCTGTTGCATATCATATTTGATGTAAGAGACCGTTGCAGACGTTATGTCGCCACTTTTGACGACGAATTTTCTACCCGTTATGATGTCACAGATCGTGTACAGCAATGCCGAGCCTGACCAGCTTGTTTTTTACCCGTGTTTCACTGAATATCGGACACCAGTTTAGACGCTGCATGTATGTTACAACCTTGAATTCCAACTGGTTGACTGGTTGGGGTTCTTATTCAGTCAGTTGAAGATACCCTGGAGATCTTCTGGAAAAATTAAGATATGATTTCCGTCATTAGCGACGGGAATATTCGCCATGTTATTGTCATTGAACCTGGTGAAAACTGAGTTCTCAAATCGTCGTTGACTTATCTCGTTGCGAAGACTACTGTGGTTCCGCATTGCCGCATTCTCCAGTTCGTGATTCGGCCCACGAATCTGGTTACTCGTATACTCTCGCTGGAACACAGTACCAATTGCTCTCAACTTCTTCTGAGAATCTTCAACTACGAAGAACTCATTTGGTTGCACATCTGGATTGACGCCAATTGTGGGGAGGAAGTGTTATCTGCCATCCTAGGAAGTCTAATACAGGTAACCCTCCTATAACGCGGTACTTCTATAGTGCGATTTCGCTACAACGCGGTTGGCGAATTGCGGAATGTTTCCTATAACGCGATTCCTACAACGCGATTTTTAAGCATTTTTTAAATACATATTCTATAAACTATTCCATAAACACACAATTATCAAAAATTACTTGTGTATATGTGTATATCTATTATTCCTAGTCTCATAAAGAAATAATAATATGTTTGTATTATACATATGTACATACTAAAAGTGCTTGAATGTTTGTATGCACTATGGAGTTTTGCAAACCGCAATTTTTTCAAACATTTACACACACGATTTTAGATAAAACAAGGGGTTTCCCCAAAAATTAACTCTTGAGAATGTTTTTGGAAATTTGATTTGGTTTAGTCATTCACAGTAAGTCGTGAAGAGGAGTTGAAACATAGTAGAGCAGAAATGTTCAAAAGAAATCTTGAACATGATTTATCTGCCTACCAGGAAATCTATAAAGATTTACGAAGTAGGACAAAGCAGACATCAATAAAAGATTTTTTAAGACCAGCAATAATAGCTGAACCGGATGTCATAGTGGGTCAAGCTCGGATTTTGAAATAGGACGACCAAGAGCAAAACGTTTGAAGCAAATTATAATAAGCGAGGACGAGGAAGCGGATTTGTAGAAGGTTGAGATTTAAAATCCTCTGAAATATGTAGATTTGAAAATCCGTGTTTTTTTTTCCCAGATTTTATTTTCCTTAGTTTTATGTTATTTAAATAAATGAATTGCTTTTTGCTGGTTAATTAAATGAATTAATTTATATTATTATGTTGAAATAGACAAACAGAAAAATATCTTTGAACAAATACATTTTTTTTATTCGATGAAAGGTCTAATATAATTAATTCGGCTGAGAAAACTTTAACATGTTACTTGCGTGATATTGTATAAGAAAAGGAAAAATACAACGCGGAGTTTTTCAGGAACCAATTAACCGCGTTGTAGGAGGGTTACCTGTACTACGTTTACACCTCACATAAATTCAACATTTCAAAAAAACAATTAAATTCAATTTTGCGATAACAGTGGTACATAACCATGGTATATGGACGAACAAGAGACACGTAGACTGACTTTAATGCATACGGATTTTGAAAATTCATAACATGTGCGTTTAAGGAACCCAAGCATTGAGTTTGCTTCAGCAAGTACGTAATCTATATGGGATGAAAACATAAGTTTAGTATCGAAAATTATTTGGGGATCTTTTTTTGGACTTTTTTCAAAAAAGTCATCCCACTTATATTATATAGTCAAATTGGTGACAAAATATGACATAAAGAAAATCATTGGCATTTATTTAAAATTAACTTAAATATGGAGTAGCTTTTTACTGACTTGCCGGTGGCGGTCCATCTCGACGACATTTTAACAGCGGTAATATCGCACAGATATGCAGACGGGACAGAGAGGCCGATCGCGCTCGCCTCCAAAACACTTGACCGTCACCAAAAGAATGCACAGCCGGTAGAGAAGGAAGCATTATCCATAATTTATGGAATAAAGGTTTCATTGCTATTTTTATGGTCGTATTTTTTAGTTACAAGCCGATCATAAGCATACTCCTACAGTATAAAATATCGGCCTACGGCCAAACCCGCTAACGCGGATGCCCTAGCTCGCCTTCATGTGGAACCAGATACCGACTATGATAAGTAAGAAAGAAAACCGCACTAATTGGCCAATATTCATTGAGCGATGGACTGCTGAAACGAGTTCGCAATTACAAAAGAAAAAGGTTGGCCTGACAAGTTGTCAACGAAGAGGATCTGAAGCCTTGTTTCGATCGTGTTTCAATCGTCATTAAGTCTTCATGATAACTGTTTTCTTCTAAGTGAAGTGCGTGCAGTCATTTCCGAAGTCCTGCAGGTCGGCGTTGAAGTTCTTACAAGACGGTCCTTGCTGCTGTTCCCGAATGAAACAACGAGCTCGACTATCTTTTAGCAAGTATCCGCATATCCAAGAAGGGATTACACCGACTGCCTCTTACAGATTAGCCATTTGAAAGGTTACACTTGGATTTCACAGGTCCATTTGTTAACAAAACGTTTCCCATATGTATGGAATCTTATTCTAAATATCTGTGGTATCGTGAATACACTGCAATTAGTATTCGTCATCGAAAGACAAAGGCGTTGGTTACGGACAACGGTACCAAGTATACTGCACAGACCTTCAAGCAGTTCTGTCATTACAACATTGGACCACGGCACCATTCTATCCAGCTTCGAAATGGGCGGAATTCAAGAGTTCTGACTCTTCACATACCTCTTTTCTGCCCACTTACCGGTCTACATCCAGTCCAATAACTCATATATCCCCAGCTGAGTTACTTCATCGTCGGCAGCGCCGTATGGAATTCAGACTATGCATGGATACGTTAGGCGAATCAAATACGACCGTTATGAGACGATATTAAAACTGAACATATGGGATTTTTAGCGATTATATTAGCAAATATCGAAGGTGGTAATTCCGTGCCGTGTGCTAATTCAAATTACAAGCTTTAGAGACACTGAGGCATCAAGTGAAGCGAGACCTGACAAGCAATTTGATTACCTCAGCAGCACAGACACTTCTATTCCACCGCTTGTTCTTCCTAAAGTTAGACGATCTAAGCGTCTTTGGTTGAAGAGTGGCCGGTTGCGTCAGTAAAACAGCTCAAGCGTTGTCATGAAATAGTGCCTGAGGAGATGTTGTATTACTTTATAATCTATTACTGATTATCGATTAGCAACAAAAGTTATTACAAATTGTATGCTATTGCAAATGAGTCACTTGATATGACTGAAAAATGATATATCTAGGACAGGTAGCCGATACATGGATTACTTTGAGTCCTTGTTTTGTTTTAGCTAGGCTTATGTTCATAATAAATGCTTCTTCGTTTGGTGTTACATAAAACAATTTTTTTTTTTGAAGTCCCGCATTTTGGAATTTTTTTTCCTGCTGTCTTTCCTCCTGCCTTCTATTTTCGTTGTTGTGAAGATAAAGAATTCCAGCTTCATGTTCTTCTTTTTTATGTTAAGTATGAAGCCTATATTCAAATTGCTTGAATATTTATTCCAAACGCAATTCGGAGAACCATCGAGTTTTGATTAGACGCTTGTTTTTTTAAATCTTTTTAAAACTGGGTTGAGTTTAGTTTCAACTGCCTTTGGAATCCAGGCTTGCCATTTAGAAAAAGGTTTACCTACAAATTTATAATAAACACTTCTTGAATGTTAATATTAGACAGTACCTTTATTGTTAACGATGTCGTGTTTAGCATTTCGCACTCTTGGTTCAGTCTCATGGCAGAAGTTAACATGGATTGTTTCTTCGATAGCATCAGATATATACAAAGTTTTTGAAGATGGTTTAATGATGATTTTGATGAGTACTCCAAAATGTATTACTAAAAATATACCTGCTATTGGGTCACTGTCGTTCTGTACCTCCAAGCCGTCAATGATAATTTTTCTTCCGCACCGCCTGCTTTATATAATTCTTGATGATCTGCTTTATTTTTCGTATTTTCTTAATGCTCTCATACTTGAACTTTAGATTTAGACCGTATATAGTGAAAATGAATAGTCTTACAAACGAAAAACGCTTGCAAATTATTGAAAAACGCTTGCAAATTATTGAATTTTATTATCAAAATCCGTGCTCTGTTAAGAAAGTTTATCGTGCGCTTTTTCTTGTGTCTTGTGTTTTTGTTTTATGTTCAGCAACGATGCTCATTTTTGGCTCAATGGGTACGTAAATAAGCAGAATTGTAGATTTTGGAGTGAATAGCAGCCAGAAGCATTGCAAGAGCTACCAATTTATCCAGAAAAAGTCTCAGTTTGGTGCGGTTCATGGGCTGGTGGCATCATTGGACCGTACTTTTTCAAAGGTGATGCGAATCGTAACGTAAGTGTGAATGATGAGCGCTACCGTGAGAAGATATCCAACTTTTTTTTGCCCAAAATGCAAGAGCTTGACCTTCATGGCATGTGGTTTCAACAAGACGGTGCCACATGCCACACAGCACGCGCAACATTGAACTTATTAAGAGGCGAGTTCGGAGAACATTTTATTTCACGTTCGGGATCGGTCAGTTGGCTGTCTTTATCGTGCGATTTAACGATTTAGCCTTTAGACTATTTTTTGTGGGGCTATGTTAAGCTCATGTCTATACAGACAATCCCGCTTCAATTGCCGCATTGGAAGACAACATTGAAGCATTTATTCGTGAGAAACCGGCCGAAATGTTGGAAAGAGTATATCAAAATTGGACTAAGCGGATGGAACATTTTATTAAATTATATGGACCGTACTATAGATTCAAATAAATACTTCATGGATTTTTCTCAATTTTATGTTTTTTCTTAAACCTTACTATAGCTTTTAAAAAATCACCCTTTAGTTGATATAAATAATACTGCAACTATCTAGTTGTTATTTTTTGATTAAAAAACTCACACTACTTATCTAATAGGTAAAGAGTGGAATAAATTTATTCATTAGTTTGCAATCTGACCGTTTATCTGATTATTGAAAATTTGGCTCTTAAAGAAGAAGTCATGGATTATTTTTATTAAAGTTCTAATAGCTTGATAATTAGATAAGCTTATGACTAGTGAGTGTCTCACAGAATCCCAGTGTCCTTAGGTCATTTCCGAGTTTGCAGTTAGTTTCGGAAGTTTTAGGATGCGGAGGTTCCTTTTTATTCATGCCTGAAGCCTCTTCAGGTTGTATTTGCGGTAAGACGTTTTTGTCTTTCTTCATGCCATGATCCTTTTTCTATGTGAGCGCTGAACGGTTCGGCTCCTCTAAAAGGTGCCGATGCTCCTTTCCCAATGAGGGAAGCGGCCATTTCATTGTCTATTCCTGTTTGAGCAGTATCACGCAGGGTTTTACTCTGTTGCTCCTGCTCAGCTTCCGAAGCTTTTGTAGGCATTCGCAAAAAAAGCTTTGGTTTGATGATTCAGGAGTCAAGTGGCCAGATAGCGGCACGACTGTTCGACATTATTGCTATGTCGCAGCTGGTATAGTTCTTGCTAAGATCTATCAGTCTTGGATAATGTCTCAAGGGGCCCATCTAAGAATTGTTAAAAGCAATCAACGCGACTGCACGAAAAGTTTTTAACTTTCGAAGATTTGATCATGTATCGCAACAAGGTCGTATTCTCCTCGGATGTGAATTAAAAGCATTTTTAAAATACATACCATGCATGCTAACCTTAAAATTGTTCATATTAAACAATCTGGCTACTTTCATGAACAAAAAATAACTTTCTTTCTTAAGAATCTTAATATTCCAATTAAACCTCTAGTTCAAACATGTTTAACATCCCGCAGGCAGTTTTTCATTCATGCTGTACACCTGTGGAATCAGCTACCTTCACAGGTTCAGTCAAAGAACGAGTACAGACAGCCTGTTTTTTTCCCACCTCTCCAATATGCACTAGAATAATACCCATAATTTAAATTTAATTTAATCATGAAATATGATAATGTCACGGTCTGTGTCACTTCATAACTTCAAATAATTTTATATTTTAAGGCCTTTACTACAAAAAATATTACCTTCTTAATGACAGAGATATTAAGGAATTAATAAAATATCTGGGCGCATCTACTTATTACAAAGATCTCTGACTGAAAGACACTGGTGCGTTTGTTCGTAGTACTTAATCCGGGGTCCAAATACTCCCGCCCTATTTCTTAATGAGTTCTTGATATGTTTATATACCATTTTACTGCACTCCTTTTGGAAATTAACTTTTCTAATCGCTTTTTGACTAGAAATGTGTATTATGTTGGTTTTTGCTGGATTTAGATATAGTTAAATTTAGTCCCTCTTCGATGATGCCGTACAAGGTCTTTCCCATCTTACCCCAGCAAAGCTATTTCCTTGACATTTGATACCGTAGTTCGATAAGACTTACAGAAGTTCGGTTACAACTAGGCTCCACAATAGAGCAGATAAGACTCCTCCTTGAGGAAACCCTCTTGTGGTTATTGCATACATCCATTTCGATACTGTACAGTTTGTTGACATATATAGTTAGGACTTCCTCTCTCATGTAGTCGTCTACTACTTTCTGCTTAATCTTCAGTATAAACCATGTAAGGCTGATTAGTCTGTAAGACTTAGATAAACTTGGGCCTTTGTTCTCATACATATCAGCGCTTGACAACTTCTAGCTATAACTCTGATGTATGGAAGTAATTTGCTTTAACTTTTTGAAGCTTTTCTGGTATAAGTGGTCTTGGTAAATTGGTTTCAGGCCTTTCAGTGATTTGGTGACTGCCCGGGAAGTGAATTTCCACTACATTTATTGTCCTGTGTGCCTCACATTCAGTGTGCGTGCTATCTGGTTCTCTAGAGAGATCTCCCTGGTTTTAGATAGAACTTTATGTAGTCTAGTTGCTATGGGGCTGTCTGCGACTATCCAAAAGAAGTTTCTGAAGCATTCTCTTAGCTAACCTTATTTCATTATTATGAGAGCTGAGTGCCTCTTATAGCTCTGCCAGTCAGCAGAAGCTAGCGTGTTGGTTGACCCGCATATTGGACTATTGTTGCACAGCTTGCCTCGAACGCTATTGGGAAATATATTGTTATGCTCTCTACTATGTTTTCGAACGCGCTAGAAAGTGGACTAGATCTATTCTGTTATCAATGCTCCAGATTACTTTCTAGTTGAATTTTAGAGTCATCCCAGTTTGTTTTTTAGGGATTTTTTATCGTGTTACTTACTAGTCGGTAATTGTCCGATATAGAAACATTATTATTGTGTGTACATGTTAGCATCGCCCCAAGTAAGATTGGTATTAGCAGCCTATTGCAGTGCTCCGTCAGTCGCTGGACGGATGTTGATCCCGTTGTCTCATTTCCTGTGCAGTATAACGAGGCAGGTATGATAGTCTTCTGCCCTCCATCTGCTATAATAATATTATTTTATAATATGGGTGGCTACTGCCCGTAGAGGGCCAGGGCCTAGCTTTTCAGCAACCGATCGTATTGTGAGTGCTAATGTTCTGTCATGAGTGGAAGGACCTAGACAGAAAATACTCTTTGGGCATTGCTAGTGACTCGAAAGAGGTGGGGTCGTGAAAATTGTCTCTGTCGCACGGACCCGATATCTCGAAGCGTTGACACGCGTCTCATGCAGGCACAAGCGTCTGCACTTAGCCTCTGTCAATCAACTCCTAGTCTCATCATGTCGGGATCTGGGAGTCAACGGCGACACTAACAGCCTCAGCCAAGTTACCGATACCGGATGTATCCGCTTCCTTCGCCCAAGGCTGAAATAAAGGAGTCTGGCCTCCCAGTTATGGGGGTGTGCGTTAGGATAACGCCCTCAGCACGTAAGAAGCAAAATGTTCAGAGACAACCAATTGCCTCGGATACGGACGGATTTACTGTTGACAATGCCTTCGAGAAACGAGACGAGACTTCAACGCTTAGCGTAACCCGCTGGATGACATCTTTGCTAAAGTCATCAGGAAAACACAGCCTATACGATACGTTCACGTACGGACTAAGGCTGGTGGACTTAGTCATGGGATGCAACCTCTCTGTTACTAGCACGCGGTTCTCACACCTCAACCTCCATAAACGGAAATGGCGGTCCCAAGATCAATCAACCGTCAACCAGATTGATCACGTTGCGATTGACATCAGACATTCCTAAACTAAAATTGATGTCCAAAAGTTCCGAGGAACCAATGTTAACTCGTATCACTTCCTCGATGTCGATGCTGAGAATCCGAAAGGATCACTTCTGCAGACTGTTTAACGGCGAAGATGATACCAATACCGCTGTCAGGCAGAATGTTCTACTCAATCTGAACGATGACAGGCGAGATTTGGGTCTCAGTGTCTTAGACGAGGTCAAGATAGCAATATCAAGACTGACGTCTAAAAAAGCTGCTGGAACTCATTTGCGTCTTGAGCACAAAGAAATAGCGCTAGGCAAGAGTTATCACACGCTTGATCCGGGTACTGACGTTATTAGTACAGTTTACTCCGGAGCCGAGGTAGGTGAAGTCTTTGACTACCTCGAATTGTGACACTCTGTTCAAGACGTCGATTTTAGTCGATTTTGCAGTTCTCGGGTCTTTACCATTAATGCCGTAGTATGAATTTCTGGTCTATTGTGGACTTTCCAGTCCTGAAGCCACACTAATATGGAGCCATCAGATTATTAATAAACAGCTTTAGGCGAGTCCACAAAGCGGCAGAAAGGATCGTATGCGTGATGTTAAGACTGATCCTCCGTTAGTAGGCGCAGTCAAAGGGGTCTGGTTCTTGTGCATCGACGAAACGATACTGAGATTCCACTCGTCGAGGATGCTTTCGTCAGACAATATCTTACAAATGATATGGAACATGCGCCCAACCAGATCATCTTCAGCTGCATATAACAGTTTCGCTGACAGTCCGTCGGCAGCTTTACTTAACACGGACAATGCAGGTAGTTCAACGGCTGCATTTGCTGGGGTCGTCAACAATGAATCCGTGCATATCGAGGCATGTCGTCGTTTCATAACCGTAGTTTTTTTACGTGGTGAGGGAGTTATCCTCACGCACAACCTATAACTGGTAGGCCCATTATTTGACCCTCGGGCAGAGGAGGTGAAAGGGTTGCTGTGATGGCTATCCAGGAGCGCCACTAGGAGCCTGTATGTCAACTGGACTTGTAGGCTTACAGGCTGCTGCCAATTTTTTACTTTAAGCCCAGGCTCTCGCTAGCAGCAAGGTAGCAGAGAGGACCAACAAGGATACACGGAATTGAACAACCCGATCTTAAACATCTACATATATAAATAAACAAATACAAAAATTATGACATCCAGCCAATTTTTTACTTCAAGCCCAGGCTCTCGATAGCAGCAAGGTAGCAGAGAGGACCAACAAGGATACACGGAATTGTACAACCCGATCTTAAACATCTACATATATAAATAAACAAATTCAAAAATTATGATAATAACATTGTAAACCGTGCGAGCAATCACATCAACTGGGCTTCTTTTGTTGAGCCAACTCTTTTGCGCTAGCTTAAGCCGTCGCATTATCCTTAAAAGCGCCGTTGACATCACACTGCGTTCTTCCGATATTGTCAGTATCATCGGTATATGCGAGTAGTTGGACGGACTTCCGAAAGATTGTCCGTCTGGTGTTGGACTTCGTGTCTTGAACAATGTTTCAAGAATTTTGTAGAAGAAGTCGCATGACAGGGCGTCGCCTTGTCTGAATCGTTTTCTGACATCAAAGGCCTCGGTTAGGTCCTTACCGACTTTGATGGAGCAGATACAAAAACAGACGAGTTTCGTAGCGATACCAACACTAGGCATTTCTCGTTTGCTTCAAAATATGAAGTAGAGTGAATATTTGGCCGGCTAATGCCTTCTGCAAAGCTTAGAGGATATCCTTTTTTGTGGATTCATATGCCACAACGAGTCATAAATGACGGTTTGCTTAAAGTTTGGGAGATGATACGAGCAGCAGCACGACGTATTATGACAAATTATTATCATTTGAGCTTAGGTCAAGAAAAATTGGAACCTTTTCAGGTGGTATTAGTGATATTAAATGATATTAGTTCGCGTTGGATTTCTAGGAATTTCTCTATGAATTCGATAATCACATGTCAGTGGGTTCTATATAAGTATAAGACTTTCTAAGCCCTTTAAAAAATAAAGCAATAACTAAATCTTGTCTTATTTGCATCTCAGAGATATTACCACATGTTGCCACTTTTCAGAATTAAATCATGCACTCTAATTATAACCTTGAATTCTATTACTTTCAACCAAATTACTCACTTCACTATCAGTTGTCACTGTGTAGACTGGTTCTTAAATTTATCTGGGACTCATGCCCAAATATTGTTTTTGTGACATTTGCTTGTGACATTTCTATATTCTCGAATAAACTCTCATTTGAGCTTTTCTCATTAAGACTATATTTTGTATTTGTTCTCTGAATTATGTATTTGCTCTCTGACAACACCCGTTGTGAGGTGAACATATGCATGCAACACATTCCCCTGCGGTTATGCGGAGGGCGAACAACCTACCCACAAATGTAACAGTTGTCACAGAAGGTTGCACATATTTGGAAGGTTATCAGCTTTAAAGCGATAAAAGATCGCCTGGCTGTGATTCGCATTCAAGGCCGATTCTATTCACGAAGCAGGAGACTCTGTCAAAGAGGATTATAACGACCTCTTGGACGGTGTCTACGGAGCTTGTCCGGAGTACGATGTCAAAATCGTACTCGGAGACAACAGATAACGGCTTCCGACTCATAGAATTTGCGACAGCACGTAATATGGTCATAAGTAGCACAAGATTCCCTCGCAAAAATCCACACAGCAACCTGGCGAACATTCAGGGGGGTAAATTCAGGTGGCAAAGTCTTTTGATGATCTCAGTCTATTAACTGTTAAAAATCTTTTTGTATTCAACCTTATAAATGAAACATACTTTGATCAGCGGTTTAAACACCCAATTGATGATTCTGAGATCAACACCAGACAAAGAGCAGAAGGTCAACTTAAGAATCCAAGATTACACAATGGAAGACGGCGACTATCATTTGCAATACCAAGCATATTCAATCAACTCCCCATTTCACTTTGGAATATCCAAAAGGTTAACATAAGAAAAAAAAATTAGACAATTTGTATCCTTGAACAACCTAACTATCTTATACATACTACTTTTTGTTATGATCTTAACGTATAGAAAAGAATTACTCAAAAAAGTTAGATATATCTGCGCGTTAACCCATCTGCAGAAAAGCCTTCGGCTTAGCAGATTCCTATTGTCAAAATATATACACCAGTAAATGTTCGTTAACTTTTAATGTAAGCCAACCGGCATTTTACAAAATCTTACCATTTTCTCGTAGCAGAAAGATTCAGAAATCGACTGTCTAGTGTCAGAAAGCTGCACCAGCCGAAAAAAAGGACTTGTGACATTGGGCGCCTAACCACACCGGAGATTGGTACAGCCTACGGAGAGCAACTAATCGAAAAACTCTCCAGTATGCCTACGTCAAGTTCCATGGTTGCATTGCTGCTCGGCCATCAAAGAAGTAGCAAAAACTACCATATGCTTCCTACCAACAAGAAACCCCCGGTATGATGGCGATTGTGAGCAGAAGAAACATGCAACCGACAAGGCATGCCAAAAAACGCTCCAACGAAAAAAAAAGAGCACCGTAAGAGGAGTACGGGGCTAGAAGACAGGAGGAGAACAAGTTTCTACGCCTGAAGAAAAGTTCTCTCGCAACCTCCCAGCTCAAGAATATATAGTATACGGACAATCAGAAAATACGGGCCTTCTCCAAAAAGCCAAAAGCCTGGCCACCGGCTTTAGAAAAGGCACATTCAAAAGCTAAATAACAACAAAGCCGCAGGCTCTGATGGTTTACCATCGGAGCTTTTCAAAGCTGGTTCTAAAACCGTTTTACACCGCACTAATCGGCACGTATTACACGTACCATTAGTTAGGGTCTACATTTAACTTTCTGTCGAAATGAAATTGAAATCGATATAAAATGAAATTTGGAGTTTAACAATTCACTTTTGTCGAAATCACTTTTATTTCTTTCGAATTGTCGTATGATGCGAATTTTGCTTCTTCATCCTATCTCCTTACATTTATCCTATATATCTACAGGGAAGTGAAAACACAAGTGATTTCGACAATGTTCGAAACTGAAAATTGATGAAAATGGGAACACGAAATGTGGAACATTGAAAACAAATTCACTCGTTGTGGAAATCCTATTTCGATTCCATTTCACTCGATTTCTGGAATCTAATTGTATATCAGAGAACTAAAGAATATTAAACAAATCAATGCCAAACACATTTCAACAAAACACCAGAAAGCTTTTATTTTCACAAGGGCTTACATTTTCACGAAGGCATTGCCAGCTTCAGCTCTTACTACATTTTGAAACGTTCTTGGAAAACAGCCAATTTAACGTGTGTGTACAATAAAGGGTAATGATGAATTAAATATTCTGCAATTATTTTAGGAATTGTTCTTACTGTGCAAAATTCAAACTTTTTGTTTAAACTAGTGATCGACTTTGTAGCAATTTTGTATGCATAATTGCGATTACGATTTGCTGTTCGCAGTGATTTTCACCCTTCTCATCCATTATTGACTGAGATTTTCACCCATCTTATCCATCTCTGAAATGCAACTGACATTAGAACCTAATTAAGAGTAATATCACATTAAAAATATAAAGAGCAGAGACGACGCTTTCGAGCGTACCCGATGACCCGATATCAGAAGTTGTGGAAAGTGTTCTATTGGTTGCACGAAAGAAAAAAATTGATAAGCAAGTTAAAAACAAAATCAGCTGGAATTGTTTCCAGTCAGACCACGATACCACAATATAGCCCGGAAAATGTTTTCAGTCAACAGAGTCCTACCACAGTACCGATTTCTTACCGACCCTTTCTTTTTGTGGGCCGAATGAAATAGGGATAGGATGTTTTATGTTAGATATTCAAATGTATAGTCCAATTCCTCTGCAATGCTTTTGTTTTTATGTATATACATACGTTGGCTAGTTCACTGTTAAGCCAGGCATTGTACTGCATAGTTGCAAATTCAATTTAAATCAAATTTATTAATCAATCAAGTTATATTACACACGTTGAATGCGTTCGCGTCATTATGAGCGCACTTGAACCACGAATGTCTTGAAAACCACGAATGTCGATTGTATTCAATATTCGACACTCGAACGCGGTTCCATTCTACACAGTTACATACCGTTTTCATTGAACTAAATAATAGAAGCGGGTCGGTTTCGCAAAGCATTCTTCTAGCCATGCTTCGCAAAGCATTCTTCTTAGCCAAAGCAGCTTGTATTGTTTTCGTTGAAATTCAGCTCATACTTGTAGTAGGACTTGCCTTGGTTCTACTGTAGTTTGCCAGCTATGGTCTGATCCGTAGAAAGAACCAACATGGTAGAGGTTTTTGGATACCAAAAACTTTGTTTTGATATAGCGTTCAAGCCTCACTCCGACACGTTGGTCGCTAGGTATTATTGAAAAAGCTTATAAAGGTGGTGATGGTCAAGAACGTAAACGTAAAGTCAAAAAACAAATAGAGCATACATTTTCAAAGCTTCAAAGCATAATTTTAAATGAAAAGATGGCTCACTGTTGAGATATTTACCTGTCTGTCTCCATTCCATTGAGAATCATTGCTTTAGTCTTACATGTGTTTAATTTTAGTTCATTCTCTTCGATTCATTTCTGCAGTGTTCTTAGATCGTCATTCATTTTGAAGATGCCCTCCTACGTCTATTTACTTAATATTTTTTATAAAGTATCATCTGCAAACAATAATAACTATGAATGAGTTAAAACCATTCCATTGCGTTGAAATCGTATGTATACGTAAAACTCCCAGCAAAGAACGCTGAGGAACCCAAAATCTATCTATTATTTATCGCGTCGATGTAACTCCGTTCACTGTTTTTTTTCTTTCTGCAATGGAGGTATGGCTTAAGCCATCTATGCTTCTTATATTTGATGCCATATTTATTTACGTTTTAATAAGCAAGTTGCTATCGACATTTTGTTCGGTTTGTAATAACTAAATTTAGAAAAGCAGCAATGATTCTGACAAAACCAGACTGATATGTGTGTAGATATTCACTTCTATGATTTTGTGTATGTAGATTCCGCTTTAGTTAATTATAAACAATATTTTAAATGTTTACTTTCCTTCCAGCAATTCGGGAAAGTCCCCGTTCTAAATGATTTATTACAAAAATACCATTTGAGCCAATCTAACACCTCGGATTTCAAAGTTCAAAACAAAACAAATTTCATGGACGCAAACTTCGGCTCTCTATTGTTCATTGAGTTTCAAGTATAGATCGCTTTAAGTAACTAGTTTAAACTTAGAAGTTAGATAGCAATCATACGCAAGAACAATAAAGTGTGCTGTGGCAAATGAATTGCTTAAGCATGGACCAGGATTCAATTTAGTTCATCGTAAAAATTAAAAAATAAAAGGAAAGGAATTAAGTGGCAAATTGATGTAAGATGAAAGGTTTTATTTCATTTAAAATTGATCTTATGGTGATGTTGATATCGTGTCGTGGATAGCAGATAGGTATACCATAAGGTAGACTGGTATTTGTTCGTCCCAGTTTCGTTGATTCCTGTCCACTACTTTCCTCAGTCAGCCTCTGGCAACTTGCTAGTCGCGGACTAGGACGTACTAGGCGTACAGGAAGTACTAATTATCATGTTTACTGGTTGAAAATTGTCCTGCTACATCTAATGCAACCCGTTGGAACAGTCCAACATCGTACTATCTTCCCACGACTTCTTGACTGCGGTCCCTTCGCCTTCGAGCAAATATCACACACCTGGAAAAGGTGTGGAATTTCTTTGAATATTAATCATTTTGTAAGCTTCAATTATAATATATATAATATATACTATGGGTGGCGCTACAGCCCGTAGGGGCCCAAGGCCTAGCTTCTCAGCAACCACTGGTGTTGTGCGTGCTATTGTTCTCTCACGAGTGGAAGGTTTTATGACGACTCCGAACGGCCAAGTTTGAGAAGCTTTCTTAGCTAGTGTTTGGTCTGTGATATATTTTAGACCGAATTTATAGGGAAATAAATTTAAAATCGTTACTGACTGTCAACCCATAAAGTATTTGAACAAAAAATACAACGAAAAAGAGTTATACGCTAGAAATCAGCAGAGGCTTCTTAGTTTGTGTGAGTTCAATTACAATATC
This sequence comes from Eristalis arbustorum, assembly GCA_916610145.1. Classification (NCBI taxonomy): domain Eukaryota; kingdom Metazoa; phylum Arthropoda; class Insecta; order Diptera; family Syrphidae; genus Eristalis; species Eristalis arbustorum. The sequence goes on along the minus strand of OU744316.1, from coordinate 77,785,412 downwards.
GACTATCTTAAGCGAAACGACAATAAAGTTAGCGAAAGCTGCCGACCAAATAGATGAGGAAACCGAAACCAGGCAACAGTTCATTTTGCCTCTGAACAGCAAGGATGATATTGTTAATAAATGCAAAACCCAATTAATTTTACCAAAATCTGTTTCGGCTCAGGAGAAAGTAATCCACGGTAGAAAAATAATTCAATTAGATATGACTTAAAATAAGTCTTAAAATAAGTCATATTAGGAAGATATTTTCAAGAGAGTGTTACACAAGAGAATTGTAGGTACTTATACCGAACTGTCGTACACCCAGTGCAATAATGCATGAAGTTCGTTATATCTGCGTTTATCACTTTAATAAGCTTTACTTCTGTACTTTCATTGATAAGCTAACAAAGCAGGCATATGCATACAGTTTGAACAGTAAAAATTGGGTTAGTAAAATAGAAGCAATTGAGGACCGTTTAAAAAAGTGCAATAAGCATAGGAAAATTATTTGCGATAATGAATTCAAATCGGAAAATATCGAGGAATTTTTCAAGGAAAATAACATCAAAGTTCATATTACCATGCCGAATCCTCATATTGGGACTGAAACTAATAATTGTTTAACAAGACTTGAATGAAACTATGGATAGAATAATGAAAGTGAAATAATAAAAATTTATATCGCTATTTGCAAGAGCGTTCGCGATAAAATTATAATAAATAAATGTGTAAATAGAAATTATGTAGTATATGTAAATAATTGTTCAATTATTGTAATTTGTAAGTTTTGGTATGGAGACAAGGACAATCTATTAATAAACGAAAACATGTATTTTTTAACAAATCCTAAAAACATTTCAAATAGAATTTCATTGGATTACTTTTAATTGTAATAATACTTTTTTGAAATTGTAAAACCTGAAAAATCTTCAGGAGAATTCTGTGTCAAAGGGGGTGAAGTTACACAAAACAAGTCAACAAACTTGCTGACGGAAGATTTGTGTTGCTTCGCAACCATTATCCAAATAGTTTCAAATCGGCATTCAGGTGTCAATGGATTTTGAGTACGCAAATTGGTCGTGTTTCTTTTTTTTGCTGGTATGATTTCGTGCTGTCTAGTGACCATATCTCGCGCTTCTCATGCGCTTCTTGGCAGTATTGCCACTGGTCTTCAGCACTTGATGTCGGTGGTATGGGACTCTGTGAGAGGTGAAGGGAGACTCGATCGGCGAAATCTCTAGCAATCTCCTGCGATTGTAGCCGTGCGACGTGGAATTTCTCTTCAGCCTTTTGACGACATATTTTGGCGATTTTTAGCCTTGATTCGTATTGTAACCAAGCATTTGCTAATACACCTGAAGCTCAAGACTTCTTGATGAAGTCTGCTTCTAATGACAAACGAGCATCCAAATGTGCGTTGACCAAGTTCTTTGTACTAGTGTCGGTAGTAAATACGACAGTTTTCTATTCTTCTTCTGTCCGACCTTCCCACCGTATTTTTTGTATCGCTGTAATTTAAGCTTTATAATGGTCCAAGTCCTCCGCAAGTTGTTCGGCTGCACGTGGTCTATTAAGAGTCCTGACATTCTACGTGCTGATTCGAAGATCGTTGTTCGCCTGGTATAATCGTCAGTGGTAAGATCATACATATCCGAGGCCTGTTGTTGGTTCGTAATTATGGTCGTATACACGTAAAACCCGCTGCATACATGGATTCACCTCCAAGCGGTTGCTGCAAAGGCTATACGTGCTCCACTAAAAAGGCTGTATGTCAACTTTAGCTGCGCATTTACAGGGAAGTTGAGAGCAATCAACAATTTTGCCCTGTATGTGCAGGCCCATGTTCTCAATTCTAGCGAGAAATGAGGGAGTTGGCCGAAAAAAACGGTAAGCAACGAGCTGCTCAAGTCACTGTGGTCGCAGTTCTTGTCACTAAATATTCAATAGGACGAATTATAAAATTGTGGCAGAGGGTTGGTATTACTCTTTCATTTGAAGATTATTAGAGAGTGATTAAAATTTCAGAAAATTGGGTCCACTGTATGAATGTATATCTTCAAATCTTTGACGAACTTCGTCTTGTTAACATTTTCGACTAATCAAGAACATAATTATCAATCAATGTTTATTTGCAGAACAATATTAGTTAAGATAAAATGTACGTTTCGTATCCATTTCAAAAAAAATATTTACACCGAAGAAAACTATCCAAATTGCAAGTAACAACAAAGATTTCTTTTAAGTGCCATCTTTTCCATCTGTGCTAAGCGCTATCTAAGGTATCCACAGTCAAAATTAACATTACACATGAAAAACAAAGAATACGACTTTTGAAATCGAAGTGAAGTTGACTACGTTTAAAGGGAAACTGGATCATAGTTAAGCTTTACTTAAATATTTACGAAGAACGAAGAATAGCTGAAGTTGAACTTAAGGTTTAGATCACACTCGGCTATGTATCACCAAACGGCCCTCAGAAACAAACGCTTAAATCAACAAACATCATCAATCAATTAAAGTCGCTTCAATTAACACACATTTGTTGTGAATTTAATTACTATCGCTTCTTTCGGAATTCAAAGACATTACACCAAAGTCAACCCCTTTGCAGTCAGCGCACCACATCAGGCCCCACAACATTCTCAACTGCAAAGCGCTTGTCTCCAACATTTTTTTAAATGGTAAGGGTGAGTCAAAACTCAAGCTTAACCAAGGAATTTGCCGCTCATCCGGTCATCCCTGGGCCAGTTCGTTACTTATGATTCCCAAAGGTAAAGGACATGGGCGTTTATATATGGCCACTTTTCCCTGTGACACATTTACAGGACTTCAACTATGCCCTGAGCAACCGGAAAATATTTTCTACAGTCAACGTACAACGTTCCATCATATTCCTGTAGAAGAAGGCGATATCCCAAAAACGGCGATCACCATACTGTTCGGATTTTTTGAATTCTGCAATGATGACATTTGGCTTACTCAACACTAGTCAGACGTAACAACGGTTTGTCGGGAATATTCTTTAAGACTTCAGTTTTGCACACGCGTATACCGATGAAATTCTTGCCCATGGACCATCTACGAAAAGTCTTAAACGTCCCCGGCTGAAGGATAAGTGACATCCTCTTACCTGCGCATCCGAGCAAAGGCATCTCTCCATCGGTGCCGTCCGTTTAACTACATTAGACATACATGGACCGCTGGGAACTTATCCGATCCAGTCTCCCTGAAACTCTCAGAGAGTCCAACCATGCCATGCGAAACAATCGACGAACAATGGAACCGTTGTCAAAAATCTGAAGAAAGCAGCATATAAGTCGACGATAGAAGGATAGAAGGACGAGAGCGGTTCGTGAGCTACGGATTCAACGCCTAATATAACTAGGCCATGTTGAGCGTATGAACAACACTGCTTCAGCCCGAAGAGTCTTCGCTTCCGAACCAGTGGGGCAACGCAATAGAGGACGACCACGAAGCCGATGGCGGACTCAAGTGGAGAAGGACCTCAACAAACTGGGAGTGCAATAAAGAGAAGAAGAAGACATATATTAACCGATATCCGGTACGACCAGAGGGAAAGAACGTTGCCGCTATCATGTCAGTGTATCTCCGGCGATAGTTGCATATAACCTGCCTACAGCTCATTAACACGACGAGACTAATAGTAAAACAAATTCATATACCGGCACCTTCGCCCTCTTTTTTTGTATTAAATTTATTTTTAAACTTCATTCTACTCTTAAAAGACCTCAGTGACTTGCAGCGTATTTTCCAGATTTCATGTAAATGGAATAAATTGAAAAGAGAACCTCTACGACCTACAAAATACCTTCAGTAAACACAGCACTGATATACCGTTGACACCGAGTACTTAAGGCAGCAATAAAGTGTCATAGAGCAAAAAGTTGAGTCGACGTTGACGTTTCGTCCTGCTTACATAGAGGAGCTCTGGTCGACGGTTTCACTCATCAGCATACCAGGCGAATTCGTAAGTACCTATGAAAATGTCCAAGCCTAACACAGAATTTGTCAGATCCATGAGTGAAACAATGTCTTGTACACCGTTTCCGACGGTATTCAGAACAATTTTAATTGTAACCAGCAAGCAACCACGTGCCCGCCGCGATCATTCTAAAATTCTATGCACTGATTTATTTACTTATACTGTGTGTATCGTTATTATAGCGACGGACTATTGCTATTACTCCGAATGATGTTCGATTGTTTCCCGCAGATGGCGCTTTAGGTTGGTTTGTGTCTACGTCAGAATATTATGGAATCCGTCTTATGAACCACATTATCGGTCCGCAAACCCTTCCATAATCAGCTGTCTTCTGTTAATTTTGAATATAATTGCTTCAATTGTTCTGAGTAATAGTTATTTCAAGAGTGAAAGCATGTTATTAAGGATGCAATTGATTTTTTTATGGATTTAAAAGAGAAAGAAAATGATTTGGGAGAAGGAAGTAGGGCGAAAGACATTTTATCGATACGGGACAGGTTAAGTAAGAGGTTAAATAAAACAGCACTCAAATATGTTTCGATACTAATAGATGAACTGCTCCCATTGGCTGGAACTACATCTCCTTCTTCTTTTTATGGAGCTAGAGTCCGCGGTGGACTTGGGCCCCAACCAACAAGCCTCTCTATCTAGCACGATTTTTGGCTAGCTGTTTCAAATTTCGCACCAAGTTGGTTGAGATCCTTCTCCACATAGGTGCGCCACATTAAACGTGGCGTCCTCTGTTGCATTTCCCCACATTCTTGTGTTCGAACATTTTTCGGACCGGAGCTCAGTTGTTCATACGCTCTTCAAGGCCCAGCCACCGTAGGCGTTGGATCCAAAAACGTCGTAGATGCTGGATAGGTTTCGTACGTGTACGTTCAGTTCGTGGTAACGACTCCTTTCTTCTTCGATGGTTTGCGCAGGCGGCGTCGAACTTACAGAGGGTTTCTGTGAGACTCGGCAAAAATCCGAGCAGTCCGATTGTAGCTTACCAACTTCAAACCGTAGTGTTCTTTCTCGATTCGGTTGTTCTGTCGGTAACATTATTCTTTCCTTGGCAACAACGAGGGAAATGGTCCCAGTCAATATCGGCTCCTCGGAACGGTCGGACATCAAGAATACTCGAGGAGTATCTGCCGTTGATCGCTATGTTATCGTTCTGATTGACGATTGATTTATATGGGGACCGCCAGGTAACCTTATGGATGTTGAGGTATGGCAACCGCGTGCTAGCTACAGAAAGGTAACGTCCCCTGACATAGTCAATCAGCCTTAATCCGTTACTGGACGTGGTGCCGTGTAGGCTGTGTTTTCCAGCCATGTTGTGTAGGCTGTGACTTTAGCAAAGACGTCAGCCTTACCCGTTTAGCGTTGAAGTCTCCTAGAACTATCTTGGTTTCAAAGCTGGGGCATTGATCGTATGCCCCCTTTAGGAGATCATAGAAGTCATCCTTGGAGCTTTCAACTTCTTCCTCTGTCGGGGCATGGACGTAAATCAGGCTGATGTGCCCGAATTTAGCTTTGATGCGGATTATTAAGAGACTTTCGCTTTTACAAACAAAGCTTAAACTGTTTGTCAAAGTCTGCCTCGAACAACAAATCCACATCTAAGTAAGCGTTTCTCTCTGCTGCCTTCACCTCAATAGACGTCGCAGTTTTTCATCTCCTTGTTGCCCAGCCCATTCCATCGCATTTCCTGGAGGGCGTAGATATCTGCTTCATAGCATTCAAGGGCTTCCGAGAGTTCTTCTACCACACATTCCATGTGCAGAACCGAAAAACATTGTTTTAGCTAAGAAGCTAGAACCTATCCCTCTACGGGCTGTTGCGCGACCCATATTATATATTATTATTACATATTTAAATTATACATTTATGAAAAATTACGGATAATTTTCATTTCTTTCATGTTTTAAAACTTTATTTCTGTTCAACTTATGATCCTATTTTCATGAAATCCGCATCGAATTTGGTGCGGATTGATAACGTCCCAAAATGTATGGATTGGGGTTTCGTTGCGTTTTCTGGAAAGAGACAACTTAGCTCAGAAATGTCTGGAAAAGGTTTTGGGACCAATATTTTTTTAAACTAACATATTTTTTAATTTTTTTTTAAATATACTTAAAAAGCTTTGCAACGCGTGCCTGGAACAATATTTTTGGAATTTTTTTCTATTTTTAAATGCGTTGTTACGTGCGCATGGAAAAGGTTCATTGCAACTGTTTTTTTAATTTATATTGTTTTTAAAATACCGCGCACCTGCTTTAACTACTTAACAATAAAGAAATAAACTTTAGGCTGCTTGTCAAATGACTAACTTTACGAACAAGTGCTTACATGTCATTACATCCCATTACATGTACCAACAATTGATGGTTTTGGACAACAAAACAAAAGAGAAATAACGAACCAAAATGTTATCTTCAACATAAAAGGCAGCCCTTCGAAATGAGTTAATTTACATCGAACCATCTGCTGATAATTTAGCCTTCAAGATCCTTTCAGAATCTTACTACACGAAAGATGAAAAGAGCAAGTATTTTCAGCAGACATTTTTGTTATCAACAGCATCTGATTTTCAACCGGCGATCGAATGTAAGTAGATGCGCCCATTAAAACGAGCTCTCGGCGCTCTGCAAACTAAGAACTGTTCAATTTTCACTCGAATGAATTCGACTCGCAATGAAAACTCTTGGATCAACTTGTTAAATTTCAGTATTTTGTTTTTATGCTGATTATATAAATAACTTATATTATCGAGTACACTTTATATTTAAGAGACGAATAAATCTATATCTATTTGACTAACTCAGGTATCAAACAAAACTTCTACAGGAACTTCCATAATTTCAGGAATTCATTATTACCCGAAGACAAGGGCTAGCATAGACAAAATTTCAAAATTCTTTAAAAATCTTTCTTAATAACTGGAATAATTCACTTTAAAAATATATGGATAAGAAACCTCAGAATGAATAAAATAATAAGTATACAATATTCACCATACACACAATCACAAATCAACTACGTAAACACTCTTTAAATCAAAGTTCTTATCGCCAGCAAATTAACGTTTACCTCAGAGACTAGCCCTTTGACGCAAGTCCTCATCATGCTCTTATCAGTTCCAGAAAATAAAACCATGTATTTATTATAACCATTAGGTAAGGAGTACCTATGACCAAAAACAACAACTTGATAGCATGAAATAGATGAAAAAACAGAATACACTTGACAGCTAACTTTATTTAGCCACTAGTAAAACCTATTAACGAAAAGACTATTTTCATACCACAAAACACCTATTAACAACAAACTATGTTCAAACGGTTTATTTCGAAGTAGGCATATCACACAGTGGATGGGAAACCCGCAAATCTGTCGAATGTTCATCTCACTACTACACTACTAATTCACATCATTTTGTACTCTAGTGTACCCAAATCAAAAAAAACATTCATATGAACAGCGTCATAAATGATGCATTGATTTTATTAAAACCCTTTTTTTCTCTTACTCTATGACGGCACAAGTATCAATACCACCATCTGTTTTGACAGTTCGTGTAATATAACCACTAAGTCGTATCTATTCCACAATTAGTGAAAATTGTCTATGCTATTTTTATCGGCTGGGACGAAGGTAATCAGTAACACCCCACCCCAAAAAATAATGAAGTAATGCCCCGACATCAGCAAGATAATCGTGTCAAAGCACCGCATGATATCCCGGTAGAAATATATGGTTGCGTATGCAACGCTTCTTCGATGGCTATATTTAACAACAAAATATATGTACTTACGTCACTGGCACATTTGACACAGGTTGCCCAGTAATCATTGCCATGAAAAAATTGAAATATACGAAACAAAATTCAAACAGTAAAAAAGGATGGTAATCTCATTCCATGGTGCTATTTGGTATATTATTTCATAATGCTCTTTTCAACTACAAGTAAACATTATTCGTTTACACAGGTTTCATAGGATGTTTGTATTGCACACCACCAAACATTCTGACGTACTTTCATTCATAAAAGCGAAATCCTTTCGATAACCTGTTTGAAATAATGTATAAAGCGTATGTACACACGCTATCCGTATATTTAAACCATAGATATGTACATATATACATATAGCTATACTCATCTTATTTTACTATAACGATATTCTCGCCCCCACATAAAGAAAGACTGTTATTCGCGTCAACAACATGGGGAAGTGAGCGAAAAAAACAAACTACCCACCTGTTGTAGAGAATGAAAATACAAATTCCTTATGTTCCCTTTTCGACGAAGAGGGTAGTGTTAAAAATACCGACTCATTCATAAAATAACGCTTATACTGTTATTTGTATGGGAGATCTACCCCTATCCGTCTAAGTTTATGAATGAATTTCGTGCTTGCGAGGGGTTGCTTTCGTGCAATAGAAACATGGCTATGAGGGGAACAACGTTTTGTTGGAGCTCAATCGATTTTCGTGCAGATTTTCATGGGTATAAATAGAAGTATAACAGCAGAAAGCGAAAGCATGTGTTGGTAAACTTTAATATGTATAAGTTGAGTACGTCACTTACAGGCTGGTGTTAACGGATGGGCCTTGGGTTGTTTCAATTGAAATTGGTCATGAACTTGAACTCACTCTTTAAAGTTTCTGAGGAGTAGTTTGTTAAAAGCTTTAGTGCTATGTTGTTTTCGTGAGAGGTTTTAGCTGGTGTAAAAATTACCATACAGATTCTACTTCATGTAGAAAAATTTGTGTACATGAAGTATGCATGACTATTTTTCTATACAGAACTCACAAGCGATAGGGGTTTCTTTTTAAGCGTTTACACAGAAAATCAAAAAAGGTCAATTTATTTAAAAGACTTATTCACCAGAGTCAAAGCTGAGGCTAAGTTTGCTTTTAAAGATGTTATGTAACAAATTCGTATGGAATACCATACTGATGCTTATGCTTAAAACTACGTGGCAAAAAGCGTCTCTACCGTCCGTAGATTGATAGATAGATAGACATTTATTGTTTCATAGATGAATATACATATTGCTTATTTGTTTACACAGCTTGCACAGAGATATGATACAGTTTTATCTTACTACTGAAAAATGTATATTTTAGATAATTGCATTCGTTTGTCTAAATGGGATTTGAAGGAAAACTATGAAAAAAACTTTATATAATTATATATATAGATTTACATTTTGTGAGTTAAATGATAAATACATATGCAGATAATGATAATGATTAAATAAATAGAAAATAAGTAATAAGCAAATAGATAAATAGGTAAATATATATACAGTTAAATATATAAATAAATGAATAAATTAATAAATAAATAAGTTAGTAAATAAATAAATAAGTAGATAGATGAACAAATAAATAATTTAGAGTGATTTATTATTATTATTATTATTATTATTTATTTATTGAGTAGCGTCGACAATATTGTGTACAAGTAGTAAGAAAGTTATTTTTTTAGAGATTCAGGACTATTGTCCTTTACAGCTATGACTTGAAATGATTTATGATGAACATAATATACAAATGAGGTATGGATAACAATACGAGGGAAAGCTACAAGTTAAACCCTCATTCAACTCTTAAAAACTAATATTGCAACATTCCCTGGTGATACATTTCATGTTTACATGTTATTAAATTATTTTATTTGTTCCGACAAACTTTTAACGTGGTAAGTTGAGCATAATTTTTATAATTTTATTTTGGCATGTTTGAAGTTTAAGTTTATGCGTTAAGGCATAATCGTACCAGACAGGAGCTCCGTACAATAGCATAGATTGAAAAACTGATTTAAATAGCACAATTTTATTGTCTGTACTTAGTTTCGATTTCCTGTTTATTAAGGGATAAAGAATTTTGATGTATTTGTTCACCTTATCGACAGTAGAAGAAATGTGTTTTTGAAAGGTACATTTTTTATCTATCATAATTCCTAGATATCTGCAGTGTTCGGATCAGTCTATATTAAAGGAGCCCATTTGAAGATGAACATTATTGGGAAGGAAACAATTTTTGCGTCTACGAGTAAACCAAATTGCTTTCGTTTTCATAGGATTCATCTTAATCTTCCATTTAAATAAGTATTTGTATAATTTCGTTAGGGCAGTTTGTAAAATGCTGTGCACATCCGCGTAATAGGTTCCTGAAGCAAATACAGCTGTATCGTCAGCAAACATAGCAATATTAACTTCACTGCCTAGATATGGCAAATCAGCAACAAATATGTTAAATAGTGTAGGGCTGAGTACTGTACCTTGTGGCAATCCGTAAGCAATATTATGTACAGATGATTTACAATTTTGTACTTTAACAACAAATGTTCTTTTATTTAAAAAGCTCTGAATAATTTTAATAGTTTCTTTTGGAAAGCTGAGTTTGATTAATTTGTATATTAAGGCATTATGCCAAACCGTATCAAAAGCGTTTTCAATATCTAAAAGTACTAACCAAGTTGATTGACTAGTTTGAAATTTACTTTTAACCTGCTTCTTTATTCTTGCGATTTGATGGTACGTATTATGAGAATGTCGAAATCCAAATTGATAACTAGGGAAAATATTATTTGCAATTAAGTGTCGGTCAATTCTTTCTTTCATTATTTTTTCTAAAAGTTTGCCTACACTGCTTAGTAAGCTTATAGGTCTGTAGCTGTTAATATCATCTTTCGATTGAAATTACCAGTGCATTTTTCCAGCAATCTGGAAAGTAGCAAAACTTAAGGCATGCATTTAATATTGCAGTTAAAAGTTGTAAGCATTTGAGAGGAAGGGCTTTCAACATTAAGTTACTTATGCCATCGAAGCCAGGACTTTTTTTATTCTTAAGATTTTTAATCATTAGCTTTAATTTTGATACGTCAATTGTAAACGCATCAATCAAATCAACATTTGATCGAGAAAAGTGATTGACTGTGTTAGAGACTTCAGCGGAAGTAGATGGATCGCTGAAATGTTCTGTAATCACATGATTCATTGAAAATTTGTTTGCAAGTAAATTGGCTTTTTCTACAGGAGCAATGTGGAGTTTATTTTGATCTTTCAGAGGTGGAATACTTGAACCTCTCTTTTTAATGATTTTTGAAAGTTTCCAAAATGGTTTACTTGCTTTGTCAAATGAGGAAAGGAGATTGTTCCAGCGATTATTATTAAAATTATTGATTTCTTCCGCAATGGCATTATTAAGGAATTTCGTACTAAGACGAAAGCAATCATAACGATAGCGAATCCATTTCCTTCTTTCGGAGTTCCTCATCCGTATTAATAGTAATATATTATTAGGCAGTGGAACGGAGTGATTATTATTAAGAGGGTATTTGGGTATAGCAACTGCTTAACAAGGAATTGAAGTTAGTGCTTACTACTGAAAAATGTGTATTTTAGATAATTGCATTCGTTTATCTAAATGAGATTTGAAGGAAAACTATGAAAAAAAACCTTTATTTAATTATATATATAGATTTACATTTTGTGAGTTAAATGATAAATACATATGCAGATAATGATAATGATTAAATAAATAGAAAATAAGTAATAAGCAAATAGATAAATAGGTAAATATATATACAGTTAAATATATAAATAAATGAATAAATTAATAAATAAATAAGTTAGTAAATAAATAAATAAGTAGATAGATGAACAAATAAATAATTTAGAGTGATTTATTATTATTATTATTATTATTATTTATTTATTGAGCAGCGTCGACAATATTGTGTACAAGTAGTAAGAAAGTTATTTTTTTAGAGATTCAGGACTATTGTCCTTTACAGCTATGACTTGAAATGATTTATGATGAACATAATATACAAATGAGGTATGGATAACAATACGAGGGAAAGCTACAAGTTAAACCCTCATTCAACTCTTAAAAACTAATATTGCAACATTCCCTGGTGATACATTTCATGTTTACATGTTATTAAATTATTTTATTTGTTCCGACAAACTTTTAACGTGGTAAGTTGAGCATAATTTTTATAATTTTATTTTGGCATGTTTGAAGTTTAAGTTTATGCGTTAAGGCATAATCGTACCAGACAGGAGCTCCGTACAATAGCATAGATTGAAAAACTGATTTAAATAGCACAATTTTATTGTCTGTACTTAGTTTCGATTTCCTGTTTATTAAGGGATAAAGAATTTTGATGTATTTGTTCACCTTATCGACAGTAGAAGAAATGTGTTTTTGAAAGGTACATTTTTTATCTATCATAATTCCTAGATATCTGCAGTGTTCGGATCAGTCTATATTAAAGGAGCCCATTTGAAGATGAACATTATTGGGAAGGAAACAATTTTTGCGTCTACGAGTAAACCAAATTGCTTTCGTTTTCATAGGATTCATCTTAATCTTCCATTTAAATAAGTATTTGTATAATTTCGTTAGGGCAGTTTGTAAAATGCTGTGCACATCCGCGTAATAGGTTCCTGAAGCAAATACAGCTGTATCGTCAGCAAACATAGCAATATTAACTTCACTGCCTAGATATGGCAAATCAGCAACAAATATGTTAAATAGTGTAGGGCTGAGTACTGTACCTTGTGGCAATCCGTAAGCAATATTATGTACAGATGATTTACAATTTTGTACTTTAACAACAAATGTTCTTTTATTTAAAAAGCTCTGAATAATTTTAATAGTTTCTTTTGGAAAGCTGAGTTTGATTAATTTGTATATTAAGGCATTATGCCAAACCGTATCAAAAGCGTTTTCAATATCTAAAAGTACTAACCAAGTTGATTGACTAGTTTGAAATTTACTTTTAACCTGCTTCTTTATTCTTGCGATTTGATGGTACGTATTATGAGAATGTCGAAATCCAAATTGATAACTAGGCAAAATATTATTTGCAATTAAGTGTCGGTCAATTCTTTCTTTCATTATTTTTTCTAAAAGTTTGCCTACACTGCTTAGTAAGCTTATAGGACTGTAGCTGTTAATATCATCTTTCGATTGAAATTACCAGTGCATTTTTCCAGCAATCTGGAAAGTAGCAAAACTTAAGGCATGCATTTAATATTGCAGTTAAAAGTTGTAAGCATTTGAGAGGAAGGGCTTTCAACATTAAGTTACTTATGCCATCGAAGCCAGGACTTTTTTTATTCTTAAGATTTTTAATCATTAGCTTTAATTTTGATACGTCAATTGTAAACGCATCAATCAAATCAACATTTGATCGAGAAAAGTGATTGACTGTGTTAGAGACTTCAGCGGAAGTAGATGGATCGCTGAAATGTTCTGTAATCACATGATTCATTGAAAATTTGTTTGCAAGTAAATTGGCTTTTTCTAAAGGAGCAATGTGGAGTTTATTTTGATCTTTCAGAGGTGGAATACTTGAACCTCTCTTTTTAATGATTTTTGAAAGTTTCCAAAATGGTTTACTTGCTTTGTCAAATGAGGAAAGGAGATTGTTCCAGCGATTATTATTAAAATTATTGATTTCTTCCGCAATGGCATTATTAAGGAATTTCGTACTAAGACGAAAGCAATCATAACGATAGCGAATCCATTTCCTTCTTTCGGAGTTCCTCATCCGTATTAATAGTAATATATTATTAGGCAGTGGAACGGAGTGATTATTATTAAGAGGGTATTTGGGTATAGCAACTGCTTAATAAGGAATTGAAGTTAGTGCTTACTACTGAAAAATGTGTATTTTAGATAATTGCATTCGTTTATCTAAATGAGATTTGAAGGAAAACTATGAAAAAAAACCTTTATTTAATTATATATATAGATTTACATTTTGTGAGTTAAATGATAAATACATATGCAGATAATGATAATGATTAAATAAATAGAAAATAAGTAATAAGCAAAAAGATAAATAGGTAAATATATATACAGTTATATATATAAATAAATGAATAAATTAATAAATAAATAAATAGATATATAAACAAATAATTAATTTAGAGTGGTGTAAGCTCAGTAACTAGTGTATTTTCGACTAATAGACATTTCGAGAAAAACTTCTCATTGAGGATTTCGATTCTTCGCGCGACTTGAATAACTCCAGCTTTTTCGTGCAAAATCGCTGTTGAAAACTCCCAGGATAAATTCAACATAATTTTGAGAATTTTGTTCTGTGCTATTTGTAGTTTTTTGATGTGTGTTTTTGTACAATTGCCTCATACAGGATCAATAAGTAATCAAAGATTGAAAAATCACCTTAAACATAATCATTTTGTTTTTATGGCTCAACATCGACTTCCGGTTGATCAATGGATAAAGTATTTTAGTGGCGATGTTTAACTTATTGAGGGTATTCTTAATATGTATACCAGAGGTTAGTTTCGGATCCAAGTAAACCCCGAGGTACTTGACAGAACTAGCCCATGGTATGTCAAGGTTATTTATTTGTAAGGTATTTTGAGGAAAATGGCAAAGTGATATTTTTCTTGTAAAAAAGATCGATTGACATTTGTCCGCATTAATTTTTACCTTCCAGTGTTTTAAATATTCAAATATTATGTTGAGGTCATTTTGCAAGCTATTGTCCGTAATTTTCAAGCAATTTAGATATCTTTTGTATGTAGTTAACAACGATTGTTGTGGACGCAATAGGGGTCGCTGTTGTTGAGATTTCTTTCAGTATTTTTGGCCTATTTTTGGTCATTTTCTTTTTTTTTCTGCATTACATTCTTTTAAGAGAACTTCAGATAACTTCTCTTCATTCTGAGGTCAAGGGTGGGAGTAATAGAATAATATACATTTTGATAAATGTAGTAAAAGTCGTGCCATCCCTAGTCAAAAACTAACCGTCACTCCCCAAATATACTACTTCGAGTGGTGTCAGGAGGATGAAGTACGAAGTGGTCGAAAGTAGCTATGCAGTAGCACCTGAGGCTCAAGGTCCACAGAGCAGACTGGATGTATGTACTATATCTAGACGATTCTGCTGAGCCAAACGCAATACTTATGATGCATCGCATGTGTCTGAACATTCGTCAAAGGCCCTAGCCAATGTCAATTCATTAATTGGCCTTAGAGAATCGTTAGATAAGGGAATAGTATTTAAGTTCGACGTGGAAAGAAGTAAATGGATATGGATGATTCTACCGCTGACGACCCTACCAGCAGAACAACAATTTTCGATTCAGCACGTAGAATGCCGAACAACTTGTGGAAGCCCTGGACTACTATCAAGCGGAAACTACAGCGATGCTTAAAATGCGGTGGGACGGACGGGCAAAAGAAGGGTAGCAAATTGTTATATTTACTAACAAGACTGGTACAAAGAATGAAGTCTACGCACATTTGGATGCGAGTTTGTCACCAACGGCAGGCTTGGGCAATAGGTCCTCAGCTATTGATGTATGTATAAGCGAACGTTTGGTTACGCTCCTCTTCTTCTTCTTCTTCTTCTTCTTGTGGCGCTACAGTCCGGGGAGACCCTGGGTCTCAGCCAGTAAGACTCTGCAGCTAGCACGATTTTTAGCCAACTGCCTCCAATTTCGCTTTCGGATTCGAAGACTCTTCGGGCTGGAACAGTGTTGTCTATGCGCTTTACATGGCCTAGCCACCTGAGGAGGTTGAATCCATACACGCCTGACTAGACAAATGGTGCTGTACAGGCCGTATAGTTCATGGTTGAATCTTCTTCTCCAGAAGCCTTCAATGCAAACAGGACCAAAGATTGAACGCAGAACTTTTCTCTCGAAGAGTCCGAAGTGCGTCTTCATCTGCTGTTCAGATAGTCCAGGCTTCCACGCCATACAGCAGGAAAGGGATGATCAAATTCTTATGTAATGTAAGCTTGGTCCTTCAACAGAGGGCTCTACCACTCAATTGCCTCTTGAGCCCAAAGAAACAGCGGTTGGCAAGAGTTATTCTGCGTTTAATCTCGGTACTGATGTTGTTCGCATTATTTACTTGGGAGCCAAGGTAGACGAAGTCCTTTACTACCTCGAAGTTGTAGCTGCCTATGGTGACGTTCTGACCGAGTCGTCGATGTAGTGTGTCCTTTCTTGATGACAGCATATACTTTGTTTTGCCCTCATTCACCGCTAAACCCATTTTTGCCGCCTCCGTTTGAATACAAGCAAACGCTTCATAGACGGCTCGCTGAGGTCGGCCAATCACGTCAATATCGTCGGCGTATGCTAGCAGTTGAACGGACCTCTGGAAGATCGTGCCTCTTGTGTTGGCGTGTGAGTTTCGCACGATCTTCTCCAGGACGATGTTGAAAAAATCACATGACAGCGCGTCGCCTTGCCTAAAGCCTTTTTTGACATTGAAGGTCTCGGTGAGTTCGTTACCGACCTTGATGGAGCAGCGAGATTTCTCCATCGTCATCCAGCACAATCTGACGAGCTTGGCAGGGATGTCAAAACTAGACATGGCGTTGTATAGCTCGTCTCTATGCACACTGTCATATGCGGCCTTAAAGTCGACAAACAGGTGGTGGGTGTCGATCTGCATCTCTTCGGTTTTTTCGACTATCTGCCGTAATGTGAAAATTTGATCTATAGTGGACTTCCCAGGCCTGAAACCGCACTGATAAGGACCTATCAGGTTGTTGACAAAGGGTTTCAGGCGTTCACACAGAACGGCAGAGAGTATCTTGTAGGCGATGTTAAGGAGACTTATCCCCCGATAGTTGGCGGAGTCAAAGGGGTCTCCTTACTTGTGGATCGGGCAATCGATACTAAGATTCCACTCGTCGGGCATACTTTCCTCCGACCATATCCTACAGATGAGCTTGTGCATGCGCCCAACCAGATCATCTCCAGCTGCTTTAAACAGTTCCGCGGACAATCCGTCCGCTCCAGCAGCTTTGTTCGACTTCAGTCTCGATATCGCTACCTTGACTTCGTCTAGATCGGGGGGACGGAATTCTCTTCTATCGTCGTCCATTGCGTGGAGTGTAATATTCTGCTTGACAGCGGTATTGGTGTCCTCTTCGCCGTTTAACAGTCTGCAGAAGTGATCCTTCCAGATTCTCAGTATCGACTGCGACTCTACTACGAGTTGTCCCTCTTCGTTCCGACAGGCTTCTGTCCGATGTTTGTACCCTTTGGATAGGTGTTGCACCCGCTGGTAAAACTTTTGGACATTATTTCTGTCGTACCACATCTCCATTTCCTCGATCGCGCGCTTCTCATGCTACTTCTTTTTTTTTTTGAGAAGCCGGTGCTCTTCCCTTCTTTTAAGTTCGAACCGCTCTCGTCCTTCTATCCAGCTTCGCCTTATATGCTGCTAGCTTAGCTAATGCCGTTTTGACAACGGTTCCACTGTTCGTCGATTGTTTCGCCTGGCAGGGTTGGACTCTCTGAGAGCTTCAGGGAGACTCGATCGGAGAAATTCCCAGCGGTCGATTGCGATTGTAGCTTTCCAACGTCAAACTGTTTTGGTCTTGCTCTACTCCGTTGTACAATCGATATCCGAGATCTGACCTTGGCAAGGTAATAATCCGAGTCGATGTTAGCACCTCGGAACGTTCGGACATCGAGGACACTGGAGGAGTGTCTGACGTCGATCGCAATGTGATCAATCTGGTTGACGGTTGATTGGTCAGGGAACCGCCAGTTCCCTTTGTAAAAGTTGAGGTGAGGAAACCGCGTGCTGGCTACAGAAATGTTTCGCCTCGTCACGAAGTCCAACAGCCTTAGTCCATTTTCGGACGTGTTGTCATGTAGGCTGTGTTTTCCGACGTCTCTAACAAAGATTTCGTCCTTGCCCAGCTTTGCATTAAAATCTCCTACAACGACAAATTATTTTGATGTTGCCGAAAGTTGCCTTGATGCGGATTGTTATGAGGTGCTCGATCCTAATAAAGGTTACATTCGCCAACATAAGCACCAAATGTGAGCACGCCCCGACAAAGAATAACGATGATGCAACTAAAGACTGCTTCTACGATCTTCTTGACCACATCTGGTTGCAATGTCCTAACTTTGACCTCCAGATCGTCCTTAAGGCGATCATTAATTCGGATAGCTAACTTGTGTGTAGCCAAACTTCGAATGAGTATTGCCTGGACCTCGCTAAATCATGAAAATGCTGCGAAGATGAAATGACGGCAATTAGCGCAGGAGATCTCCACAGAATTTTCCGATCGAGTTTCTCTTCACCTCTCACAAAGTCCTATATCGCCGACACAAGAAATTCTTAGTTCGATGATGAATGGCATAGAGCCAACAACAGTCGCGGAAACATTTTTAAGAATTCTATATAAAGTGTGATTTTTAAAAGCTATAGGAAAGTTTAAAAAAAAAAACAAATAAAATTCAGAAAAATGTTTGAAATCTTTATTTGAATCGATAGTACGGTCATATAATTTAATGTTTGAAGATTATTTCATGCAAATGTTGACCTTTACTGCGCCTCAAATAGTCCATCCGCTTACTCCAATTTTGGCATACTCTTTCCAACATTTCATTCGGTATCTCAGGAATAAATGCTTCACTTTTGTTTTCCAATTCGTCAATTGAAGTGGGCTTGTCTGTATAGACATGAGCTTTAAAATAGCCCCACAAAAAATAGTCTAAAGGCGTTAAATCGCACGATCTAGGCTGCCAATCGACCGGTTCCGGACGTGAAATAAAATGTTCGCCGAACTCGCCTCTCAATAAGTCCATTGTTGCGCGTGCTCTGTGGCATGTGGCACCGTCTTGTTGAAACCACATGTCATGCAAGTCAAGCTCTTGCATTTTGGGCAAAAAATGTTATATCATCTCACGGTAGCGCTCACCATTCATAGTTACGTTACGATTCGCATCATCTTTGAAGAAGTTTGGTAGCTTTTGTAATTCTTCTGGCTGATATTCACTCCAAAATCGACAATGCTGCTTATTATCGTACCCATTGAGCCAAAAAACCCAAAAGCCATGAAATGGCAGAAGCGCGCTATGCACTTTCTCAGAGCACGCATTTTGATAATAAAATGCTTGGTTAAATTATAGACCAAACTGAAGATGTTTGAAAAAACACGAAACACGAAAGAAAAAATATCAATACTTGAGTCAGATTGTCATTTATTCATCAGTGACGAAGAAGAGGCTGAGAGGGGCGCTGCATTAACGGTAAGGGTCGATGACAAGTCAGGGAAGGCAACTCCATATAACTATTGGGAATCCATTCTTAAGCCCGATGTCGGCGAGCCTCGACGCCAACAGCTGCCAACCGCGCCCAACTATCTGCAGCCATCAGTCAACCCTAGAGCTGAGCTGAACTCTTCATCTCCAGCTGCACCCGAAGCACCAAATTGTGCTGCTTTTCCGGTGAGGAAGATCTTTTTCGTCTACAAAGGGTACCAGCACATAACGCCGTAAGAAATCTCCTAATCCAGCCAGTTTGTGTTCATTAGGTGATCGAAACGCTCAAGATGTTGTATGGGAACCTTAAGGCCATTCGCCCAAATCCACCCCTGAGGGTGGACAAGTTGGCGACCATTGTAACCTTTTCAGAAGCTGGTAGCCAGCTTGCGACCAGCAAAAGTTATCCACGTGTTCACACTCGCACTTTAGTAGGTGGGCGTACAAAGATGCGGCGGCCTCCAGTTGCCGTCCAAATGCGGCCAATTCTACCATCGTACTTACCGCCAAGCATCACAGTCACAACATGATTCCGTTATTGTGTGCCAAAAATGTCTGGGGTTGAGTCATACGTATAGATGGAAGGAAGTCAGGAGACACCTACTCTGTTGGCGATGTTTAAGGCCCCGTGCCAGCCAGCTATGCACCTGGATATAATCTTGCGGCGTAAGCCGTAGTATTACAGTGGGATCCTTTTTAAAGGCGGCGTCGTTACAGTCTACTGGCAGATGAAAGTAAACATCCTACAAAAACATCATAAAGGGCGAAGTTGGCTCCTTTCTGTACCGAGTCGAGAAGTGCCAGTCTTCCTATATGGTCGAGGCTTTCGGATTCGCAAGCATGTCATGCTTGACGATGGTTCTTCATTAACTCTTATAGACTAGGGTACGCCACATCCGCTGTGTTTAAAGTGAACCGTGAACACCTCACGCTTCGAGAAGCAATCCTAAGTTTTGCACAGAGAAATCGCAATTACCGGACCCAACTCCGTGAAGTGCGTGCTTTCTGATGTCCATACCGTTGACAAGATGTGTTTACCCTCGCTGTCATTGATTACTCGCTAGTAACATAGGAAACACGAGCTCCTAAAGGACTCCCAATGGAACCGTACAGCAAGGTTGCGTCACATCTGCTTATTGGGCTTAACAACGCCAAATTGGGACTTCCACTCAGATATCGAAAAGAAGATTCATGAGAAGCGGTCGCAACGAAGACCGGTCTTGGATGGATAATTCATGGGCTAAGTTCCATGTTTCAGATAAGTACATTTTTGTTTTAAAATAATAATGTTTTTTTATTTCTTCTACCGAATTTGATTAATTTTAAATTATAAAAAAAAACTTCACCTTTTTTCTAGCATGCACATCTTGATAAATATGGGGGCATACAACCAAGAGACTTTTCTACGCTCTCTAAACGTAAAACATGTTTTAAGTAGACAGGACCTCATATATCAGAGCAGTATTCTAGGTACGGACGAACAAGAGACTTAAGTGCATATGGATTCGAAAATGCACTTGTACGTTTAAGATATCCAAGCATTGAGTTGGTTTTGGCAACCACGTAATCTACGTGAAAATAAAATGTAAGTTTTGGATAAAAAATCACACCTAGGTCTGTTGTTGCCCCACATTCAAAATATTCAAAGACAATAGACGACAAAACATGGCAAACAGAAAAAGTGTTACATTTATTTACATTTAAAGTTATCTGATTGAAATCACACAAACTGTGTCAAATGGTTTCTGGAAGTCGGTGAATATCACATCGACTTGATATCCTAAGTCTAATGATTTAAGAAGATACTTGGTAAATAGAGTCAAGCTAGTTTATCCATGTTCCATGATCCATGTTGTTGTAAGGATAATTGTCCTTTAAATATGAAGCTATGTTTTTTAGCTACAATTAATTCAAACAGTTTTGGTATTGGAGATAGTTTTGATATACCCCTATAGTTCAAACAAATCTCCATTTCGCTCATTTTCTTCTTTTTCTTTTTGAGACGCCGGTAGAGATCAGGAATCGCTACTATTACAAATTTAAATCTGTTACTATCAACGAACGCCTCGATTATTTTTATTGCAATTCATTATATTATCCATCACTCAGACGGTCCCTATTTCACATTTTTTTAAATACTTGCTCGAAACCTGTTAGTTTGTTCTCGAAGATTTTTTGAAATGCGCGCTTCTTGTTGATGTATCGAGGGTTGATATCTTTACCAGAGTACTTCGAGTGAAACCACTAAAACTGACGTTTTGTTTGGAGTTCGAATTGTATTCCAAATAGATAAGGTCTAAAATATCTGACGTTCACACACTACAGCCACCAGTTCTTTATTGATAGTGGAATAGTTTACTTCTTGGTTGTTGAAAGTCCTAGACGCTTATGACATGAGGTGACTATCTTGCGTCAAACTGCACCGATGGCAACATTGTAAGATCTAGTTTCCTAATAATAGCAAAATTGGTTATCAACTCGTTTGATTTTTCGAAGGCGTCAATAAAATAAGGTTCATTTGAGAATGTTTTTCCAAATGTCTTGTTATGGGATGTGTATTTTCGGCATATTTCTTAGCAAATAGCCTATCTGGAGGTTTCTAGTAATGCTAATGCTCTAAATGATCTTAGAATATTTCGACTTTGGCGGGTTTTGGTAGTACAGATTAAAGCGTGAATATACAACCCAAATATTCTGTTTCACTAAGAAGAAAGCTGCATTTATTTATTTGCATTTTTAATTTCGATTCTTTTAATGTGTTGAATATTTTTCGTATATTACAAATGTGTTCTTTTAATCTTAAAATTACGATGAGATGATTGAGTTTGTTAACCAGCTAATTTTTAGACATAAGGGCATCCAGACATAGTCATAGTGTCGGTATGGAGGGAAAGCTACTTTCCTTTGGCCCTCTGGTTCTATAGGCTGAATAGGATTTGATGGAATACCCTTTCCAAATCTATAGTGGTGAAATATTGGGCTCTTCTCAATTTGTCTTATATATTTTCAGTATTGTAATTACTGATATTTATTTATTTATTGTAATTACTTAGTTTACGAAAATCGGTACTTTTTTGCTCTGAGTTATCTGCTTTCTTAGTGGTGGCCCGTGGCGTTGTGGGTATGTGCGTCGACCCCAACCTCGCTCGCTTTCTCTTGCAATTCCTTGTGGCAGCATCTATGAAATCTTCCTCTCTTTTTCCGCCTCAAGAAATTGAGAACAGTGTTAGATTTTGGATATATTATTCTATGGTAAAGTGGTGATAATTTTGTATTGCACTTCATATATGCGTGTTAATATAATACAGTCAAGCTTTGTAATAGTTCCATCACTGGGTATCAAGATTGTGAATTTTCAAGTAAAATATTAAGCAAATCTTGATATAATTATGCATTTATTTGCAGTTGATTTTTTTCATTAGTCTTTAAATACAAAAGCAGGTGGGTAAAAATCATTTTTGTCAGATCAGGAATCAAACCAAGACGTCAAGATTCAAATGTACAAATGTACATGTTATATATAATATATCACCTTCCTTAAAAAACAAATCTTTGCAATCTTGCAGCATGTTTTCACTTATTTGCTCTAGTGGTCATTTAAACGATCTAAGTTTCAAAAAAGACCGTTCCGTCGCCCAACGACCTGAAGGGGATTTCAACACCAGTGTGTACATATATATCTATAAAGTGTTATGAATTTTTTACTTAAGATCCGGTAACCTAAATTTCAGACTACTAGAAAATTATAACTTGCGTGTTAATTCATCGTATTTTGTGTCAGTTGCTAACTTTCGTACAACAACCTTTCGTAATTCGCTTAATGTAACAGCTAGCCGGATATTTAAGAAGCTTCCTCTATACACCAGCACACTGAGGCATCCTGCTGCTTTTACAAGAAATCTTAATGAAATGAAAAATATTGTTCATAAATTATTCTCATATTCTGGTTAACTTTTTTATCATGTATCAATTATCAATTTTGTTTCTTTTTTTCCCTTGTAAAAATAAATACCTTACGTCACCACATTCTTCTCATATGTTCATTATATGCGTGTGCATACGTATGTATAGTTATTATAAATACTTGTGTATTTAAGTGTATGTATGTTTGATGTAAGGTAGTTTTAAGTTATTTTAAGTTATTATGTAAGTTAGTTCACACAATCAAACCATCAATGACAAATGGCTAGAAGCTGCCCGCCTTAAAACAAAAGAAATCTGGCCATCACTTAGCCTAAAACGGTCACTCAGTCTACTTAGAGTCAGTAAGCAGCCATAACCGGGCAATGTACGATTGGCACTCAAGTTCGTAGGATGGGTTCCCCATATCATGATTTTTGCAGAGGAGGAAGAAAACACATCACCTACTCTCCTCCTGTAGTTCTCTGGATAGTCGTAGGTTCCTATACCTAGGGGCCTTCTACTTCAGCGGCCACAATGACCTAAACAGAGCCAGAATATGCCAGATAAATTGCTTCACTAGAAGCACCAACTGGTTCCAGTGTTAGAAGTCAATCCGCGTGGTGTCACATTGGGCCCACTCTGGCCTAAGTGTGACTGCCCTTAGCAGTCAGCCAGTATAACCTAACTTAACCTATGTAAGTTAGCAAATAAGTTTTTTTTTTATAAAGTTCAGTTAAGGTTTTTTCATAATTTTCTTAATCATAAGTTGCACAGTATTATTCATAATTATGTGATTTTTAGGTTACATCGAAAAACACAGTTTAATGCTAGGTCTAGATTAGAGTGCACCCGAGGGCCAGTATTTTAGAAATAAGAAAATTGTACGTCCAACTAGTTTTTAAGCATTTTTAAAGCACCGTTCAGTGTTAACCTTCCATTTTTCTCGAGAAAAGTGTTGTTGTGATTGGGGTGACAAACAGCTAATTTACTAAATTTGTGGCATAGATAGTAGAATAAGATATGGGATTTAGAGGCATTTTGACAGCTTCGAGACTGGCCTTAGTTGTTTGTGTAGTTGGCACATACAATACATGTTTGAACTTTTCAAAGTCTTTATTTTATCTTCTATAATTGTTAAATCTGTCGATACTGTCTCCTCACAGAGTTAATACTAAATGTAAGAGTTCTACTTACTTCACAAATTCACTGTGTTGCTTACCGATCTGACGAATTGCATCAATATGAGTTCATCTTTCCCATTGAATGGTTGCAGTTTTTGAAAGTGCTTAAAAGCTTGGTCGGATAATAATTGAAACCTGTTGTTGTTTATTTGATCTCGGTTTTGCAGTGCTGCTGTTGGATTGTATCCATTATTGGTTCAATTTTTGTCGATAGGCGACATAACTTTGGTGGAGAACTAGTAATAGAATCGCAGTCGATGCTGAGAATTTCGAAAAATCATTTCACAAATGATTTACAACACAAATTCCGCTGTCAGGCAGAGTGTTTCACTCAATTTAGACTATGATGAACAGGAATTCCGTCCCCCCGACTTAGACGAAATCATGATAGCGATATCTAGAGTGAAGTCGAATAAAGTCTGCTGGAGCAGACGGATTGTCTGCAGAACTGTTTGAAGCAGCTAGAGATGACCTAGTTGGGCGCATGCACCAGCTCATCTCTAAGATATGGTCTGAGGAAAGCATGCCCGACGTGTGGAATCTCAGCGTCGTTTGTCCGGTATACAAGAAGGGACACCCCTTCGACTGCGCCAACTATCGAGGGATCAGCCTCCTCAACATCGCGTACAAGATATAGATGAGTCCCAGCGCCAGCCCGAAGATTTTTCCACTCCGAACCAGTGAGTAAACGCAATAGAGGACGACCACGACGCCGATGGCGCATTCAATTGGAGAAGGTCCTGAACCAACGTGGAGTGCGAAATTGGAGGCACCTGGCTAAGTACCATATGTCAGCTGCAGAGGCTTGTTGGCTTAAGCCCAGGTTCACCTCGGACTGTATCGCCATAAGAAGAAAAAGAAGATATAGCTGTGCAATAATAAATTGAAGACGGTAGTAGACAAAACGGTAGACATTTGATGACGTTTTATTAGAGCTTCTTCGATCGAGCCATCACCGCTTTTCAAGTCGCCTATGTACATTTCTTCATGGATTGCTTTTCTTTAAGTATGTGACTTGTAATACACAATATTCATGCTGTTTACCGAGTTACAATTTAACATTTTCCATGCCACGCCCCTGGTAGATAATAGTGATTGGCAAGATCCCAGAGGAAATTGCCCTCACTTGAAGGTCCATTCTTCAGTCACCTACGTCGATTTCTTCCAATGTGCGTAGCTGACCTGGTAATACTTGCTTCGCACTTGCCTTTGACGCTGAAAACAGTGATACTCATAACCAGTTAGTGTTTCTTAGAAACTTAGTAAGTCTTTAATTTTAATATTCGCTACTACAGTTCAAGTGTTTAGTTAGCATTCGTTGGATTGAGGTGTCTTATGAATTTGTGCAAGTCCTAGTTCCCCTTCTTGTTAATTCATCTTACGTTGTCCGGAATACAATTGTGCAGAGGGACCGAGCACAGGGTAAGGTTTCGTCTCTCCACTATTTCCCTTAGAGATAGGTGGATAGTTTCACCATCTTGGAGTTAATCGATGGTTTTTTTCCAGAGCATTTATGGCCGCCTCACTATCTCTGTATCATAAATCAACTAATTGACTCAATTAACTTAATTCCAATTTATACAAAATTAAAGTAGTAACGTAATAATTAGTTGATGTATGATATGTGTATAACAATAGGTTTTCCGTCTATCGGGGTTGCAGATAGCCCGAGGGTTGTTTCTTGAATAGCTGCTACTTCTGCTTGGGAAACACTACAGTGGTTCGAAACTCTCTTATAACAATATACTATAGGTGGCGCAACAGTCCGTAGGGGGCCAGGGAATAGCTTCTCAGCAACCACTCGTGTTGGTATTTTTCTCTGGCGAGTGGATGGGACTCAAAATGTTACGCCGACACCGAACGGTCAAGTTAGAGATGCTTCTTGTGATTGACTCGAAGCGAACTCGAAGAGCAGGAATCGAACATACGACGTCGAGGTTGGGGTCGACGCACATACCCACAACGCCACGGGCCACCAGAAACGAAACTTGCATGGCTATTGATATCTCATGTGAGGCGGAGTATACACCTTTGCCTGTGCCTTCCTGCATCTTCGAGCCATCAGCGCAGACTTTTGCGACGGTAAATTTGCACAGCTTTTCATCATCCCACTACTTGTCGGTATTGCGGTTTTGTACTTAATTTGGAAGTCTTCAAAGCGTAGTCTTCGAGGTATATCGGTATGAAGTGAGCGTCAAGATACAAATGTCTCAATAGGGAACATTTGTTGTTAACGAGCCCATATTTTTTTTTTTTTGTTTGCTATGACATCTGCGAAAAATATTTAGTATAGTCATTGAGCAGACAAAATTATATTTTTTCATCGTGCTAAAAATGTCAAATTTTGTACCAGAAAGTGATGATTGTGGAAGGCATTCATTTTTTGTTTTCATTTGAAGAAAAGTGCTGCAGAGTCGCATCGAATTATTGTCGAGGCATACGGTGATCATGCTCTATCAAAAACAATATGCAAAAGATGGTTTCAACGGTTCAGAAATAATGATTTTGATGTGAGAAATGAAGAACGTGGAAGACCACCAACATTTTTGAAGACGCCGAATTGTAAACGATATTGGATGGAGATGGACACTTTGAGTCAAAAGCAAATGGCGGCAACGTTAAATGTTGCACAACAAACAATTTCTGACCGTTTATACTTTTCCATTAATAATTAGTGTCTTATTTTCAAAAAAACTCATTTCATACCGGTTCATATTCGTAGTTTAATAGTTTTATCTGGGCTGTTCTCTTTTGCTTACATTGTTAAAAATCGTCAATTATAAAAATTGATACGGAAATACGTGTGCAGTATGTATTTTTTTTCATTTTAGACCATTCATTTAAATTACCGATCATAAAGTAAATATACATATTATTTCAAGAGAATATAAAAGTCTTCTTTCCAAAATCCCAATTAAAAAAAACTGGAAAAAACAAAGACTAAAGTACACACCCGAAGCTGTATTTAAGGTATTTTAACTTTATTTCAGCTTTAGTTACATTTTTCTTGCGGATTGAAACTTTTAATGAATATTTGGTTGAAAATGGACTGAGATTTCAATCTATTGATGTTTTATAGATGTAGAGTGAATCACCAAATAGGCTTAAACAAATCTTATTTTAAACTAACTGCTGGTGCCGATGGACTACCTGTCGATCTCCAAAAATCAGCTGGAGATGATGTGGTACGGTGCATACACAAACTCTTTAACTGTCTGTAAAATCTGTAAAATCTGTTATCTGGAATCTCAGCATCGTTTACCCGATCCTAAAGAAACGCGGCCCTCTAAACAGTGCAAATTATAGAGGGATAACCCTCCTTAATGTACCGTATAAGATATTTTCTGCCGTTCTGTGTAAACGCCTGAAACCCTACATTAAAAGCCTGATTGGTCAATATCGGTGCGGGTTCAGGCCAGCGAATTGCCTCCACTATTGAAAAATATTCACATTACGGAAGATCATGGAAAAATCCTAAGAGTTTCAAGTCGACACCCACCACCTATTCATCCACTATAAGGCCACGTATGACAGTATTTATAGAGACAAGTTATAGAGCGACTTGTCTAGTATTGACATCCCTGCGAAACTCGTCCGACTTTGCAGAATGACGATGGAAAACGCCCCATGCTTCGTCAACGTCGGTACAGATTTTACCAAAACATTCGATGTCAGAAAAGGATTTAGACATAATAATACATACATATATAAGACGGATGGTGTTTGGAGAAGGAGACTGATCGACGAACTGTACGGGCTGTACAGCGACATCGACCTGTTCAAACGAGTTCTTATCTCTCGTCTCTGACGGCTAGGTCACGTCGAGCGAATAAACATCAATGCTCCGGCCAGGAAAGTCTTCGACTCCAACCTCGAGAGACAACGCGTTAAAAAAAGACCACGGCTAAGGTGGCGCACGAAACTAGAAAGGGACCTGCATGAGTTGAACGAATGTGGCTGAGAGCAACTAGCACAAGACCGGGCTAGATGGAGAGGCATGTTGCCCAGGCCAGGTCCACCCAGGACTGTAGCGCCAAACAAAGAAGAAGAAGAAAAGAGGCTAATGCCACGTTCGTAAGCTACTACTGTTACCCCGGAAGTCTTCTTTACCCAAATGGCATCAGGCAGACGACCGGTGCAACAAACCGTGCCAAAACAAAACCCCGGTCCCAGTGGTGTTGCTGTCTATACAGGGGCAGATCGCTCAGCTTCAAAAACAATTCCCTGAGCAAGCAACGAGAGTAGACATTATACACTCGACGTTGTTCCCCGAGACCAACTTGGCTTCGCAAAAATGGTTGCACTTGCAAAACGTTACTCAATCAATGAAATATCTAAGTTACCAAAAATAATTAAAATTATAACCCTTATCTTAGGAAAATTACAGTAGTCGGAGCTTTCATATCAACAACAAGAGTCTACAATTCTCAATTCACGAAAATATTGCCACGAGAAACCCATGAAAAAACTTATCATGAAGAAGCAATCATTAGATTCTAAGGCGTCTGTATGCACAAGTGTACACTTTGTTTTCGGTTCAGGGCAAGAACATCTCTACTTAGGTGTCCCGTCGTTGTATGAAGAAAAAATATCTAGGGGTATCAAAACAACTTTATGAATTATAATTTTATTTTCATTGTACAACTTCGATTTGCGATTAGTGAATAGGTATAACATTTTATTAGCTATACCAATTTTTCTTAATGTGTTTGTCTTCTGAACACTAAATGTAAGCTTGGTGTCCTACTAGATTCCCAACTATTTTATCGAGGGCTCCCAACTTGTACTTGCGCCGTTAACTTGCAACTGTCCACTAGGGTGAAAACAAGTTTTTCTTTTCCTAGTAAAAAAAAAAGTAGCTTGTATTTTGTCCTCATTTAATTTAACTCTTCATTTGTTTAAATAAAATTTAAATATTTTCAACTCAAAATCAAGATTCCTCTCAATTTCGAGAGCCAGTTCCTGAGAAGAGAATATCGCCGTATCGTCAGCAATAGTGAGTAGATCACAGTGGGGCAATGAGGGCAAATCAGACGTGTACAAGTTATATAAACCGGACAAGGACTGTGACCTGAGGAACACCAGAGTAAAAGTGGATAATATTAGAGACATTATTATTTAAGTGCACATTAAAACAATGATTTGACAAGAAACTATGGACAATATTACAGATATGAAATATTAAGGTTCCCCTTGACTTACCTAATGAACGAACTGACATAACATTTAAGCAGATTCTTAAAACTTGATGGGAAGTACTGTGGCAGTGCCTTAAGCAAAATTGCTCATTCGGAAGTATTTTATGTTGAATGATGTACTTCGAAATTTTCTCTTTCAGGATCTTTTTATAGATTTTGCTAAGGCTACTTAGTAAACTAATTGGTCTATAACTGCTAGTCAAGCCAGTTGTCGCGTCATCTCCTATATTTGAGGATATTATATGATTCTTTTCGAAATTTAAAGCAAATTCATTTGCTTTTTCGAGATCATTGCAAGTTGTGTTGCCTCTGTTTTTGTTTTTTATCACTTTGAATTTACGTCGAGATAACTTAATTTTGTGTTCCACTTTTGGTTGTTATTAACAATGAATGTTGGAAATTTAAGTTGTTAAGATGTGAGACAGGATGTTTATAGTGTGGCTGTCGATATCTTTGCCAGTGTCTACGGTACAAATTTCTAACTTGTATGAGTTGTAGTATATAAGAAGGCAACTTACATGCTGGAGTTTTGTTTGAAACCTCGGAAACGCGTAAGTCAATCGCGTGTATAATTTGTTCACCAAAATGCAACAATGGAGTCAACATCGTCAGTGGAACATTATCTAGTGGTCAGTGGACGTTATCTAAATTATTTATAGAGTTTCGAAACATAGAGCTTAATACAGACCGATAACGATCCAGTTTGCATTTGTAAGGTCTAACATATATTGCACTTTCCTACAACCAGATTTCAGGAGCTGACAAAATACGGGGTAATGATCAGAACTTATGTCGTTACTTTTACTTACTTACTTAAGGTGGCGCTACAGTCCGGGTTGGACCTGGGCCTCAACCAACAAGCGTCTCCAGCCAGCTCGATCTTTAGCTAGCTGTCTCCAGTTTCGCACGCATAGTCCCTTTCCACTTGCGTGCGCCACCTGAGTCGCGGTCTTCCTCTACTGCGCCGTCCCTCGGGGGTGGATTCGAAGACTTTTCGGACCGGAGCATTGGTTTCCATCCGTTCTACATGACTTTGCCATCTCAAACGTTGGATCTTCACTCTTCTGGCTAAGTCGATGTCGCTGAACAGTCCGTATAGTTCGTCGTTGTTTCTCCTCCTCCACTCACCATCTGTGCAGACGGGACCGAGAAGAATTTTCCTCTCGAAGCAACCAAGAGCTGCTTCATCTGCTTTTGACAGAGTCCATGCCTCCGCGCCATATAGCAAGACTGGGACGATTAAGGTCTTGTAAAGCGTTACCTTGGTTGTTCGAGAGAGGGCTTTGTTTACCAATTGCTTTCTTAGCCCAAAGAAGCATCGATTGGCAAGAGTTATTCTTTGTTTGATTTCAGCGCTGGTGTCGTTGTCTGAGTTGATAGCGCTACCTAGGTAGACAAAGTTTTTAGCTACCTCCATGTTATATCTGTCTGCCGTGTTGTTCTGACCGAGACGTCGGTGTTGGGTGACCTTTCTCGTTGACAGCATATATTTGGTCTTACTCTCGTTTACCGTTAAACCCATCTTCGCGGCCTCCGTTGCAATACTCACAAAAGCGCCATTGACATCACGCTGCGTTCTTCCGATAATGTCAATATCGTCGGCATATGCGAGTAGTTGGACGGACTTTTGAAAGATTGTTCCTCTGGTGCTGGCCTTCGAGTTTTGAACAATTCTTTCAAGAACGATGTTGAAAAAGTCGCACACGTCGCCTTGTCTCAGTCCTTTTTTGACATCAAAGGTCACGGTTAGGTCTTTACCGACCTTGATGGAGCAGCGTGCATTCTCCATCGTCATCCTACACAAACGGACGAGTTTGGTAAGGATGCCAAAACTGGACATTGCTCTGTATAGCTCGTCTCTATAAATGCTATCATACGCGGCCTTAAAATCGATGAACAGGTGGTGGGTATCGATTTGTTGCTTCTGGGTTTTCTCCAAAATCTGCCGTGTGTGTGAAGTGTGAATATTTGGTCGATGATGGATTTTCCTGGCCTAAAGCCACACTGGTATGGACCGACCAAGTTGTTGACGAATGGCTTTAGGCGCTCACACAGTACCGTAGATAAGATCTTATAGGCGATGTTAAGGAGACCTATCCCCCGATAGTTGGCGCAGTCAAAGGGGTCCCCTTTCTTGTGGATCGGGCAAACAATGCTGAGGTTCCATTCATGGGCATATTTTCCTCCGACCTTATTTTACAGATGAGTTGGTGCATGCATGCTCGGCGGGTAGGCTGTCAGCTCCAGCAGCCTTGTTGGATTTCAGTTTAAATATAGCAATCCTCACTTCATCCGGGTCGGATCGGGTCTGCCTGACAGCGGAATTTGGTTCTTGGTCGACGTTATACAATCTGCAGAAATGGTTTCTCCATATTTTCAGCATCGACTGTGATTCTACTACGATGTTCCCTTGTTCATCCTTACTGGCTTCGCTTCGGACTTTATAACCTTGACTGGTTGACTTTACCCTTTGGTAAAACTTCCTTACATCATTCCTGCAGTAATATCCCTCTATTCTGCCGATCGCGCGCTTCTCATGCTCCTTCTTTTTTCTCCTGAGAAGCCGGTGTTCGTCTCTCCTCTATTGCTTGTAGAGCTTCCGAGCAGCTCTTGTCCTTCTTTGCAGTGCCGCTTTGTATGCTTCTTGCTTGGCTGCATTCGCCTGCCGATACTCATTGTCAAACCAGGGGCTTCGTTGTGGCGGCGGATTAAAACCCAGCACATCGGAGGCGGCATCTCTGATGGCTTTTTGGCAATGCTGCCAGTGGTCTTCAATACTTGATGTTGGCGGCGTAGGATTTCTTAAGAGGTTGAGGAAAAACGATCAGAAAAGGATTTGGCAATCTCTTGCGATGTGGGAATTCTGTACTGGCTACTACAACATTTCGCCCCGCAGCAAAATCGATCAGCCTAAGTCCGTTATCGGATGTGGTGTCGTGTAGGCTGTGCTTCCCGACCGTACTCCCAAAGATGTTCTCTCTTCCTAGCTTTGCGTTAAAACCGAGAACCATTTTAATGTCGTAGCTAGGGCATTGCACATACGTTTTGTCCAGGAGCTCATAGAACCTGTCTTTTGTGTCGTCATCTTTCTCCTCTGTGGGGGCATGTGCGCATATAAGGCTTATGTTGGCAAATTGAGCCTGGATGCGCATTGTCGTGAGGCGCTGATTCACTGACCTGAACGATAAGACTTCTTACCTAAGTTTGCCTCTAACGACAAATCCACATCCAAATAGGCGCTGTTTTTGTTGCTTGTAGCAATCACCGTAATATATATCACAGTTTTTCATCCTTCTTTTGTCCGGTCCATCCCATCGCACTTCTTGGGTGGCGGTTATGTCTGCTTTGCAGCAGTCTAGGGCTTCCGCTAATTGTTTGGCTGCACGTGGCCTATAAAGGGACCTTACATTCCACGTACAGATCCGAAGGTCGTTGTCCGTATATTGTTTGCAGGGTTCGTCATCAGTAAAATCATCCGTTTCCGAGGCTTGCTGTTGCTTCGTAACTATAGTTTTTTGTGTGGCCGGGCAGTGACCCCGACGGCACAACCCCCTACATGGAGGGCCAGTTCCTTTTTTGTAACCCCTAGGATAAGAGGTCGCACTTATAAGTTTGGCAGGTTGATCTCGGGTGAACTACAACCAGTACCCGATGGCTACCACTTGGAGGTAAAATAAGTACAATTGGTGTGTAGGAAAAGTTGCAACACTGGGCATCGCCAGGTTGACGCCAGTCAGTGCTTACCCGATTCCCACAGCACCCAGCCATCAGAACTTATGTCGTTAATCCATATATAACATTTGACAGTTGTGGCATGGGGTTAGTTTACCTTTGACTTTTCCTTGATAGCTCCATCTTATTTGAGTGTGAAAGATGGATCGATGATATTTTACGTCTTGGAGATTGATGGAGCCATTTTGCAATGATACGAACTAAATTATATCAGTGTACTATTCAAGTGTTGTTGTGATTTAGAGGAACTAAGAGCTCAGATACGGATGACATACGCAAGCAAAAGCTAAGGACAATCTTAATATTGACGAGTATATTCTGAATATAGACCTTCTTTTACATTTAACCTTGACTTTTAGGGTTTTACAGTAGCTTAACAATTTTGAAACGTAGTACAAGCAAATTTGTTATTTTTCCTATTTTATTTTATTTTTTTAATATATTAATATATTAATAAAATGCTAAGATGATAAAGTACCTAATCAAGTGTGTACCTACAGAAAATGTTGATGGAATATACATATTTTGTTAAATATCTACAATCAATGGATATGTGCATAGATTATTCTAAACAAATTAAATAAAGAGAAAAAGAAAAGTATATTTTTAATAACGGGCGGTAGAGGCCCAAATGTACCCTCTAATTCTGTTCGGTTCTAGGTCCCGCTTATGCGGGTTGACGGGACACAATGAGGAGAGTAGTTTTTGAATTCTAATATGGGGAAGAGTAGGATAACTTGGGCGCCAAACAAGTATGACTGTAGAGTGGTCGAAGACAAGCATTTATATTTAATTATAGGAGCGGGAGCCAATTTCAGAATAAAAATACTTAATTAATAACTATAAAAAACGACAGCAACGCTTACAATAAAGTAATAATACATACAATTCGAATTTGGAAGTTACTTATGAAAGCTGTTTATAATGTCCGTCTGCTAAATGTTTAAGCTTGTATTTTCACTCACTTACGCAAAAGGAAGCCCAGCAGCGCTGCCAAATAGTGCTATTTTAAGAGCATGGATGCCATAAACGGTAAAATACCAAAATTTACGATATTGTGTATTTTAATCAACTGTTTGAATTGCGTTTAGTTATAAAATATTAGAGAATAACAAATATAAACACAATACATAATTAGGTTAATAACACACCATTTATGAGTATTGATCGAAACTTAACGAGTGATCCTTTCGGAAGGAAGTTATAAGCGACGCTGCGTTGCTTTATAAGTGCGATATAGTCAATGCTTATAAGTCAATGTTAAGATTCCACAGTGCCATTTCTAATAAGAAGTAACATAGCTAGTTCTGTCTAACTTTGTTTTTTTCTCTTAAACGCATAAAATCATACACAATTTTTATTACATTTAAAAAATAAAAAGTATACATGGAAAAAGAATTAAAACAAATTCTAAAGAAAAATGTAAAATGCAGTACAAACTCGGTAACCGTAAACTGATAAAAATCGGGGTTGTTACAAAAAGTGAAATGGGTGTTTATAAAGTCCTCGGTGATAATGCATCATAGCACTGTGAAGTAGAGTTGTGCTAAACAGTAAAAATATGCAACTAACTTGGAACGGTTCCTTTTTCGATCGGAACTAGTTAGAGTTCAACTGAAATTTATGGTTTAGATAAAAGTATAGCCTTAATGTGTTCAACAACATAAGATCAACCATTATACAGTTTTATATGTATAATGGCTATAATGTTCACATTAATTAATTCAAATTATACATATTTAAAACATTTCAATATTGAAAATATACACAAATTCAAAAATTTTAATATTGGAAACATATCCTAAAAGGAAAAGCCGATTACATACATTTTAATCATAGCGCAACACGGTATCCACATCAAAATGTCGAATGTCAATTCTAATTGGAATGTTAGTTCGAGTTCCACTTTGAATCCTACCTACTACAGTACACTATACAGGTTCGGAACTACCTAACTCTAGTGTGAAGTGTGTAGCAGTTAGTGAAAACCTTACAGAAAGCAGCACGGCATGTCAGTGCAGACACGTTTTTTTATACATCTTAATAAAAATTATATATATATATAATATAGTTCCTTCACTTAATTCAAATAAATGCATATTTATATTTAGTTTGTATTTTGCTTACTAACTCGAGGTCCATATAAAACGAATTTTATGAAATATTAAACGATTGCCGATACATACAAATGAAAACAGAAATATACAATATGTTTAGTATAATTATAATGATACGATGTGGATTAAGTACAGAAGTCGGATGCAAGAATCTAAGCCAGACGCATGAAAACTAGAAATAGATTGGTTGCACGTGGTCTGTTCAGAGAACTCACATTCCACGTGCAAAACCGAAATTCATTATCCCTTATTGGGGTCGTCAACTGTCCATGCTTTCCATGCGTCCGGACAGAGGGGGATCGCTGCATACATTAGTTGACGCCACGTGGACTCTGTATGTCAACTTGACTTATGCACAAGCAGAGATCGCGCCGGCATCCTACCAGATTGAGTGCAGTCAGCAACTTTGCCCTGTGTACATAAGCCAATGCCCCCATTATTTCCTACTAAAGACAGACAATTCATATTAAGGAGCTTTCTCAGGTCCTTTCTAAATGCATGACATCTTAGCTCACGAGTTGGGTTTCTTCTCATTTTACCGGGGATGTATACACAAAAAAACTTGACTTTCGTAATTTCGCAATTCCTTCCTCTACACTCTTCATACAAAGTAGATTAGATTCTGTAGAAGCTATGATTATGAATTAAGCAACGGCAGGGGATTTCATTCAAAATTGTTGATTAAAGCTGCAGAAATTGTTCGCCTTCAAAGTGCTGATGCCTTTAAAGTAATCTCCTTGTCTCGATATACTGTTGCGGAATTAGTATCTGATATGGCTTATAATTAAGTGTTCAAATCAAATCAGCAAATTTTGAAACATGAGGGTGATTTTTTCTACTTGAAAGAAGATATATGTTAGTTTTTGATAGCTAAAAATCAACGCACAAGAATGCACGGTCGGATTTACCTTTGTTCTTTTTATTTTTAAACTTTGGTTCCCACTTAAATAAAGTATCTATTGTTACTAAGATGCAACACTTGAAAATCGATGTTATTTTTGTTGCCATTGATCACTTGTATCAACTCTAACACTTTGTACTTATTTGTATATCAATGGGTGTCTTTATTCTTCTTCTTTGGGTGGCGCTAAAGCCCAGAGTGAACCTGGGCATCAACCAAGATGCCTCTCCAACTAGCGCGATCTCTGGCTAGCTGTCTCCAGTTTCGCACACCAAGTTGGTTGAGGTCCTTCTCCACTTGGGTGCGCCACGTTAAACGCGGGCGTCCTCTGTTG
Source organism: Eristalis arbustorum (assembly GCA_916610145.1). Lineage (NCBI taxonomy): Eukaryota > Metazoa > Arthropoda > Insecta > Diptera > Syrphidae > Eristalis > Eristalis arbustorum. Next base: position 77,748,990 of record OU744316.1, on the reverse strand, counting down.
CGTTGCCCAACAGGTTCGGATTCGAAGATTCTTCGGGCCGAAACTGTGGTGTCCATACGCTCTACATGACCTAGCCACCGTAGGCGTTGGATCCGAAGACGCCTATCTAGGCTCATGTCGCTGTACAGTTCGTGATTGAATCTTCTTCTCCAGAACCCGTCAACACAAACAGGACCAAAGATCGTGCGTAGAACTTTTATCTCAAAGAGACCAAGGACTTCTTCATCCGCTTTCGAGATTGTCCATGCCTCCGCGCCGAATAGCAGGACTGGGATGATCGGGGTCTTATATAGAGTCAACTTGGTTCTTCGAGAGAGGGCTCTATTACTCAATTGCCTCTTGAGCCCGAAGAAACAGCGGTTGGCAAGAGTTATCCTACGCTTGATCTCGGTACTGATGTTATTTGTACAATTTACTCCGGAGCCGAGGTAAGTGAAGTCCTTGACTACTTAAATAATGAATCCCAATAAAATAAAATTACTTACATGGAATGCGAGAGGCATAAGATCGAAACAGATAGAATTCTTTTCATTCATGCAAAAAAAATAATATTGACATAGTCCTTATTACCGAAACTTTACTTAAAAGTAATGTTTCTTTCTCAAACCCTAATTATATTTGCTACAGGTTGGATAGAGAGAGTTCTAGAGGAGGCGGATTAGCCATCACATGCAATAAGAAATTAAAAGTGACTGTGTTACCCTTAATTAAAGCCATTGGTGTTGATGTAGAATTAATAAACCCAAATCAAACATTTAAAATAGTTTGTATATATTTTCCCGGAGGAAGAAGAAATATTCATCGTCAAAGAATATTCAAATCTGATCTACTGAAGCTCGCACAACTATCTGGCCGTTATGTTATAGGCGGAGATTTCAACTCTCGACATCAGGCTTGGGGATGCCTTAGATCAAACTGTTGGGGCAATATCTTGCACGATTTACACAATAATTACCCCTTCACGTTAGCGTACCCGTTTGAGTATACCTACATTCCACGTAATGGAAGAACCAATCCATCGGTTATTGACTCCTTTCTGACCAACTCTCCTGAATACCTGACCACTTACCAGTTTCTGTTGATCTATCTCTAAATGCTGACATAAATATTCCTTATAAATATAATTTTAAAGCCATGAACATAATGCGTTACCAAAACTCAGTTAAAAGAAGATTGGGAAACCTGACTGGTTATTCACTTTCAACTATACAGCACAAAAGTGATGTTGATTCTATGATCTCGACTCTGTCAAGTGTCATAAAAGATAGTATCGAGGGCTCAGTCCCACGAATACCCAGTTCCGCAGTTCAATCCAATTTCCCTAGTTTTATTATTGATACAATTGCAAGAAGAAATATATCTCGCAGAAATCGGTTACGATACAGGTTACCCGTCTATAAATCAGAACTGAAATATCTAAACCAACGTATAAAACTCCTTGTAAGTGAGTATAGAAATAGGAAATGAAACTCATTACTTGCTGATATGGAAAAATGTTCAAAACCATTTTGGAATCTCACTAAAATAATCAAAAATAAGCAAATGCCGATCCCCCCCTTAAGGGAAAATGGTATGAGGTATATCTCCAATGCTGAGAAATGTGAAGTCTTATCTCAACATTTCGCATCGAAATTTACGATTTCCGAAAATCTAAGTGATCCTCAGACAATAAAATTAGTGGAGTCTACAGTTAATCAAACCGCTTCATTTGAAACTCGACCTCCAAATTGGTATATACGTCCGAAAGTAAAAAAGAATATTCTTAAACATACTAATGCTTAAAAAGCGCCCGGCTTCGACGGTATACCAAATATTTGTTTGAAAAATCTTCCTCGTACAGGACTTGTTTATGTTACGTTGATTATCAACGGCTGTCTTAAGCTACTTTACTTTCCCCAAACCTGGAAAGTTGCGAAAACAATTGGCTTACCCAAGCCCCGGAAGTCTCCTGACATCCCGTCTAGTTACCGCCCAATAAGTCTCCTAAGCAACTTGGCAAAGATCTTAGAAAAAAAAACTAAGCAAAGACTTATAGAGTTTATGGATGACAACTCCATATTGAAAAACCACCAATTCGGTTTCAGATCTGGTCATAACACTTCTCATCCCATTTTGAGATTAACTAGACACGTGTAACATCAACTTTCAATTACAAAATCGACCGGTTTGCTACTTCTAGACATTGAATCAGCATTTGATTCTGTGTGGCATAACGCTCTCTTGTTTAAAATGAAGCACTTTGGTTTTCATAATAACCTGATCGCTCTCATCAAAGACTTCTTACATGGACGAAGCTTTAAAGTATTCATGGGTGCTACCACATCTACACTCAAATACATATCAGCAGGTGTACCACAAGGATCGGTCCTAGCTCCAATCCTCTTTAATATCTACCTAGCAGATTTCCCAAGTATCCCAAATTGCTATTTATCAATTTTTGCAGATGATTCCGCACTATATTGTTCCTATAAACTTCCTTCGCCTATTTGCTCAACCCTGCAATATGGTTTTGCCACTACAAAGAACTACCTCCATAGATGGAGAATTTAACTAAATGTCAATAAAACCCAGAAGTACACACTTTTTACCCAATAGTCACCTCACATTAAGTGATTGCGACATTGCCGAGTCAAATGAAGTTAAGTATTTAGGAATCACTCTCGACAAAAAATTAACCTTTAGCAAGCATATGGCATCTGTGCTAAATAAAATCAATGTTTTAATAAAAGTTCTGTATCCATTCATAAATAGAAGGTCTACCCTAAGGATTGAAAACAAAATTATTATATTCAAAGCTATTTTGCAAGCCATTATGACATATGGTGCTCCCATATGGTATTTGTGCGCACGCAGTCATATAAAAAAGATACAACTAGCTCAGAATAAATTGTTGAAGATGATATTGAATCTACCTTGGTATTTCTCCACCTTAGAGCTCCACAATATAGCAAAAGTTGAATTAATAGAAGACAGAATTAACAATATTGCTTTCCACTTCTTTGATCGTTGTTCGTATTTGCAAAATCCACTTATTCGGGAACTTACGCCAAATCCTAATTAATAAGATATATTTACATGTAAGCTAAGTTTTATATAAAAATTAAGAAAAGCTAAAAAAAATGGTCATTGGGTTTAGTATGAGACTTTATTTTCCCACATTTGTTATTATTATGATTAATTCTTTTTCTTTTCTGGCAGTCTATATAATAATATTGTAATAGAATGAACAATAGTGTTCTAGCTCTAACTGGTATATGATGACGACCTTGTAAAACTGTATGCACTGATTAAGCTTCAAAAATAAAATAAATAAATAAAAAAAAATAATAAAAATATATAATAGAGATCCTCCGCCGCCAACACTACTCCAAAATCCCGACATGACGTTGAAGGCAACCTTTCAGATCCGAGCTCCGAAGATGTCAGGATAGCTCTAAAAGGGGGTGTACCAGGTAGCTCTGGATGTCGCCGTTGGCTAATCTGATGATAAGCTCTTCCGCCGCCATCCGTAAAGAGAGATGAGTCATGATACAGACTCATCCACTCTCCCCCTCTCACGTTGCAGCCGCCAATGACGTCCCACGGGGTTTGGTTACCCCATCTTCAGTTGATGGTGCTCGGCTGCCGGATTTCACCACGAGGAGGTGAGAGTAGGAGTTCATTGACAGAGGCTAAGTGCAGACGCCTGTGCTTGCATAAGTCGCTTGTCAACGTTTCGAAATCCGAGTGTTCTTATTATTTACTTTTATTTCTAAAGTCATCAAAATAATTATGCTTTCACATAGAAATATCATGTTAAGAAAATAACCGCATACTTTTTAATACAACTCCGCGAAATTTTTTTTTTCATTTATATGACGAATTAATAGATCACACTTTGGTGTAGAAAATGTTTTTAAAGTTAGTTTTATAGAAAAATAAAACGCTGGTGTCGTCTTCCCAGGCTTGCAAGCTCAAGCAAATTAGTTCTTCTAATATCCGTCGTGAATGATACTTGGACTTTTCAAATACACGTACATTATGCATATTGGAGTTCTTCCTATTTATGTTATATGGGAAAAACTTTAAACGAAATTAATTCCAATGGAATACAGTAAATAATCGGCAGGCTAGCCGAGCTTCGGTTATCGATAAAGAAAATTTAGCACGATAGTCCCATGTCAGAACTTCACGGCCTTATTAGATCCATGCTAAAAAAACATAAAATTAGTGATTAAGCATATTGTTGGCCAAACACATTAAAATACTTATTTGAATGTTATTTTCAACAAGAACAAGTATTTTGTTAAGTCTTAAGAGTTGTTTTTTAAATTTGAATTTTTAATTATATTTACATAAAAAAAACTTAAATTGTTGAATTCGTATTAACTATTTTGTTCATTCTAATCATTCATATTATTAACGCTTACGTTATTACTTAATATTAAATTATGGACTTAATATTTCATACAAATGAAAAAAATGCATAGTCAGCTTACTAATAGTGTTAGGCACTACTCGACTTTAGTTATAACCGGCTCTAAATAAAAGGTCGACCTTTACTTGATAATGATAATCGCTTTACAGCCAATTTTATTTTTTTTTTCTAAAATAACATTCAGCTCATATTACATAATATCCGAATAACAAAGAAGTCTACTTTAAACTAAGTAGGCGAATAAATTCGTCCATCGACTTGAAAAGAATATGGGAAAATCATGTTTACTTTTGAAGTGGAAGTATAATATTTTTTAAACTTGGATAACACGAAGTCTTGATAACGGATGAAATTGGTTGGTGTCAAGACTGAAATTTAAATGTAATTTTTACTTGATAACTCGAATTTTTTTGTGGCAAGTGATGGCCGACTTTCGACTGAGTATACATATGTATATTTTCTTATATATTTACTTATCCATTTATTTCCTTGGTTATTTTTATCCAACTTTATTTATGTTATTTACCTGCACCTTTTTTCCAGTTCAGGAAGTAGAAATTTCTCTTAACATTTATTTATTTTAAACAGAATTTTGTTTTGGTTTTTCTTAGAAAAATATAATTCATCATATATTACTTATCTTAATAATGCATTAAATAATGTTTCAGAAGAAAGGCGTTCATCATATACCAAGTTTCTGAAAAATGCGTGACAATATGTGTTAATTAGAATAGGGACCTACACCTCCCACTCGTGAGAGAACAATACCGCGCATAACACGGATGGTTACTGAGAAACTAGTCCCAGGCCCTCTATGGGTTGTAGCGACATCCATAATGGCAACACTTATAATGAAGTTATATTTATAAAATATAAATTATTTAGAAAGCGTCTTTGTTTAATTTTGCATTAAATTACTAACGTGAATAATTTTTAAAAATTCAACTCATTAATAGTGCCTAAAGTCGACTTTTGTTGTAAACAACTCTAAATAAACTAATCTTTAACTTTTCGTTATTCATAGGTATATTCATTCCTATGCAAAGTGAACTCACCGAACAAACTCAACAGTCAAAATATTATATATTTATTTTTTTCGAATTTACAAAATTGTCGATTATCGTCTTAAAGCTACTTTATATATTTCAAATTTGGTTCGCCTTCAAACCATTTCTGCCCATAAGTAGTGCATGAAGTCGACTTTAGTTGTTTTCGTTGTTGATAGACATATTTATCCCTATGCAAAGTGAATTCATCGAACAGACCCAAAAGTCCAAATATTTCATGCAATTCTGTTTTTAATTATACAATTTCTGACTATCGCTTTAAACCAGACTTTATTATTTTCAAATTACGTTCGGCTCATATTTAAGTTGACGCTATGTATGCTTATGATCTACTATGAATAAGAAAAAGTCTACTTTAAGTTAAGTAGGCAAATAAATTCTCTTGAAGTCGATTTTAAATTACTATAAATTTGCGCCAGAGTCTATACCAAAAATTAATATATATTTTATATTTTTTTCTTAAATTTCTCCTCCTCCCTAAAGAGAAGAGATAGTCCCCTCTTAACCCATAGTAAAAAATGCTTGTTTTGGACCCATTTACTAGACACAGTCGTCATATTTTGACGTCAATGGCTTCAAGATAATATCCGCATAAGTTGATAAGAGACGAAAATCTTCAATATATTGCTTTGGTCTGGTGCTGGTAGCATGCGTATGCACCTCATCCCAGATGACACTAAAAATGCCAGTATACACATCCCCATGTAAAAGCACATTTAACGAACCACATTCAATTTTCAAAATTCCGTTAAATTAAATTAACATGTATCTCAGAATTCGATCAAAAATAAGAAAATAACGAAACGATATTATTTCTCATACAAGACCTGACGTAGCAGTAGACTCAACTGCAAAGTAAAATAATAGACGGCCACCCACCCTTTTTTGGGGTATACTTTTTGGTAGAGCCAAGATCATATAGCGTCTAATAAAAGACAAATATATACAAGCAGCTCACCGATAGTGACCTGTCCGGGATATAATTAGACGCTTAGATGTTTATTTCTCGTACGATGAATTTTGGCGGTTTTCATGATTCCAAGGGAGATGTATTCTTTTTTTTTGACTTTCGCACGCGAGTTTATTTTGGAAATTGTCAGGATGCGTATTTCTGATAAAAATAGATCCGCAATAGACTGTTTCGAAAATACTACGATTAATGCAAGCATGGTACTACTAATGCCAATGTCATGGCAGTTTGGCGATTGTCGGTGGTTGTGGTGGTCTATCGCTTGTGACGGCAAAACATACGTTTTTTTTCTTAAAACCTATTTTTGGCTACAGAATACAAAATAATGAACATTACGTGATGTTAGATGATTCGCTGTTGATTTGCATACTTTTCTGCTGTAGGACTTAGTCACCCGAGTGAAAATAACAATTGAGTAAATTGATTTGTTTATCAACAAATCTGACTAATATTTAGATACTATCGATGAATAGCGATGGTTTACGTGGTAAAGATTGGATACAGTGTTTGCATTATATTGGTTTGTACCTAACAGCTGTGGAGCGAAAAATGTAATGACGATCGCAAATTGTTTATTATAATGGACTTGAGCAAAGTGTGGATATGGGCTGACTGTGTCATCTACAGAAACAAAACTTTCTGTGCTTCTTATATAAAGATTATCATCAAACAATTTATTGTAACTAGATTACTCAATAAAGATTTGCATTTTGAATATGGTATTTAAGATTATTTTTCTTACGAAATTTCTAGAGTTCATCGCTGAGAAAAAAATATAAAAAAAAACTATATAACTACATTCTTCACAAATACCTTCATCATTAAACTTAGCGGAAATTTAAACTTGACGTTATGTCCAACAGTCTCCGAAGTTTTGGTCACTGAATTAAATATTACATGATATCCACTCACTACATCGCATCTCTTCGATTGCATCAAAAATCATTGTCATTCTAATAGGTTGAAATCTAATACACGTAGATATGCAGTAGTTCTAAGACATACATTAGCATTAGCGGCATAATTTATTATATGTTGATAAAGTTTCAATAAATAAATAAAATTTGTACATATATTTGCTACCGTCATAACGTAGATTCAACCAAAACTATTTATAGACCAAAAAGTATGGCACTCTCTAAAAATGGATCTCAACATCATCTAAGCTGTACGTCAGTGTATTCTGCTAGTCGACATTTGTGCTCTGGCGTCACACACCACCTGTCTGTATATGTAAGTGTGGTAGTGAATGCGTGTCTCTTCCTCTACTGGTGGAGATATTAATATAGAATGGCTAGAAGTTGTTTTATGGATAGGAAAATCCACTACACTATAAGCTCTGTTGCAAACACATGGGTAATTATAACCTCGAGGCAGTTCGTGATGATATTTACATAAATATGTTGATCCATTTATGTGTGTTTCTATTTAATATAATATTTATATACAGATATATCTAATGCAAAATCAAGATGGAATGGACCTATAGAAAATTAACAGGTAGTACTAACATATTTAGTGCATTGAGTACAGGCTCCCATAGATTCTGAGAAGAAGCATAATAATAATAATGACATTAATTGTAATAATAAGAATAATAATAATAATAATAATAATAATAATAATAATAATAATAATAATAATAATAATAATAATAATAATAATAATAATAATAATAATAATAATAATAATAATAATAATAATAATAATATAATAATATAATAATAATAATAATAATAATAATAATAATAATAATAATAATAATAATAATAATAATAATAATAATAATAATAATAATAATAATAATAATAATAATAATAATAATAATAATAATAATAATAATAATAATAATAATAATAATAATAATAATAATAATAATAATAATAATAATAATAATAATAATAATAATAATAATAATAATAATAATAATAATAATAATAATAATAATAATAATAATAATAATAATAATAATAATAATAATAATAATAATAATAATAATAATAATAATAATAATAATAATAATAATAATAATAATAATAATAATAATAATAATAATAATAATAATAATAATAATAATAATAATAATAATAATAATAATAATAATAATAATAATAATAATAATAATAATAATAATAATAATAATAATAATAATAATAATAATAATAATAATAATAATAATAATAATAATAATAATAATAATAATAATAATAATAATAATAATAATAATAATAATAATAATAATAATAATAATAATAATAATAATAATAATAATAATAATAATAATAATAATAATAATAATAATAATAATAATAATAATAATAATAATAATAATAATAATAATAATAATAATAATAATAACAATAATAATAATAATAATAATAATAATAATAATAACAATAATAATAATAATAATAATAATAATAATAATAATAATAACAATAATAATAATAATAATAATAATAATAATAATAATAATAATAATAATAATAATAATAATAATAATAATAATAATAATAATAATAATAATAATAATAATAATAATAATAATAATAATAATAATAATAATAATAATAATAATAATAATAATAATAATAATAATAATAATAATAATAATAATAATAATAATAATAATAATAATAATAATAATAATAATAATAATAATAATAATAATAATAATAATAATAATAATAATAATAATAATAATAATAATAATAATAATAATAATAATAATAATAATAATAATAATAATAATAATAATAATAATAATAATAATAATAATAATAATAATAATAATAATAATAATAATAATAATAATAATAATAATAATATACATTCACAATTATGGATTCTGTATAAATCGACAATATATGTATTTAATATAATTGACTAAAAACGAATCGAAAATAAGAAATATATAGGTAATAAATATAAACAAAATTTAAAGATAGTAAATAAATAATAACTAACAATAATTGCAATGGATTATTCAGAAAATATCGAATTAGTACAGTCGCAGGTACTCAACAGACCAATTTGCAACATTCTCTTCCTAGATGGGTGCGAAGATTTGCCCTCTACTTTAGCGCAGGCACAGGAACTTGAAGCAAATCGCAGATACATATTTGCCAGAGCTTTTGATAAGAGTCCTCATAGTACAGAATAATTTCCTGTTCAACGAAATAATATTCACTAAAAAATATTGTTTGAGTTACCTCCCCAAAATAATTTGTATCAGCAAAGCTAAACAACCTGTTGTTGCAGAAAACGAACAATTGAGCGTCGATAGTTCGTCGAGATATAACAGAAATAGTTATAGGCGAACTAAACAGTCCCAAAAACCGATTATTTCAACTGAACCACAAATTGAAACTATTGCTGTAAGAGGTTATGAGAATCAAGAAAAAAACAGCAAAAAAAATTTCAACGCGATCGAGACTCTGCACACCAAAACACAGCTTATTAACTTTTGGGCATCTAAATATATTGGTAATGAACTAGACAAAGCCAATCTGCTCATGGCGCATTTTGCAGCCAGCTCAACACTGCAAGATAGTAATTTGTCCCCACCTGTACTCTAGAGCATAGATTTTACCATAGGACAAATTCACTTCCGCACTCGTACAGTTGCAAAAGTTAACTTTAACAATTCGACGTGCACAAATCTGCTGGCCCGGATGGTATTCTCCCAATACTTCTGAAGAGGTGTTCTTCTTCGCTGGCAAGACCACGGAGTAAGCTTTTTTTGTGGTAAGAACAACAGAGTGGAATTCAATGCTTCCAAAACTCAATTCTGTCTGCTGTCTCTAAAGCAAACCCCTGATAATATGCCATTATCCATGAATGGCGCTTGTATCGACGAAACCGGAAAACTTTCCATCCTCGGTATGTACATCAACATTACACTTAGTTGGGACGATCACATATTCAAGGTCGCCATATTTAAAACCAATGTGCACAGGTACCTCCTCTCTCTCTTTCCCTTTATACCTTCGGCCCGTGCTGTGTCTTGACCCCTGACAATTAAGGACTTTATTGTATCAACGCAAGTATTCACAAGAAAGGAGACCTCTTTGACTGCGCCAACTATCGAGGGATAAGTCTCCTTAATATCGCCTATAAAATCTTATCTGCCATACTGCGTGTACGCCTAAAGCCATTCGTCAACAACTTGGTCGGTCCATATCGGTGTGGCTTTAGGATAGGAAAATCCACCATCGACTAAATATTCACACTTCGGCAGATTTTGGAGAAAATCCAGGAGCAACAAATCGATACCCACCACCTGTTCGTCGATTTTAAGGCTGCGTATGATAGTATTTATAGAGACGGGCTATACAGAGCAATGTCTAGTTTTGGAATCCCTACCAAATTCGTCCGTTTGTGTAGGATGACGATGGAGAATGCACGCTGCTCCATCAAGGTCGGTAAAGACCTAACCGAGACCTTTGATGACAAAAAAGGATTCAGACAAGGCGACGTGCTGTCATGCGACTTTTTCAACATCGTTCTTGAAAGAATTGTTCAAAACTCGAACGCCACACCAGAGGAACAATCTTTCAAAAGTCCGTCCAACTACTCGCATATGCCGACGATATTGACATTATTGGAAGAACGCGGCGCTTTTGTGGGTATTGCAACGGAGGCCGCGAAGTTTAACGGTAAACGAGGGTAAGACCAAATATATGCTGTCAACGAGAAAGGACATCCAACACCAACGTCTCGATCAGAACGTCACAACAGACAGATATAACTTTGAGGTGGTCAAAAACTTTATCTACCTAGAAACCGCTATCAACTCAGACAGTGACCCCAGCGCTGAAATCGAACGAAGAATAACTCTTGCCAATCGGTGCTTTTTTGGGCTAAGAAAGCAATTGGTAAACAAAGCCCTCTCTCGAACAACCAAGGTAACGCTTAACAAGACTTTAATCGTCCCAGTCCTGCTAAATGGCGCGGATTCATGGACTCTGTCAAAAGCGGATGAAACAGCTCTTGGTTGTTTCGAGAGAAAACATTTTCGGGTGATTTTCGGTCCCGTCTGCATAGATGGTGAGTGGAGGAGGAGATACAACGACGAACTATACGGGCTGTTCATCGACATAGACTTAGCCAGATGTGTGAAGATCCAACGATTGAGATGGCTAAGTCAGGTAGAGCGGATGAAAACCAATGCTCCAGCCCGAAAAGTCTTCAAATCACACCCCCGAGAGACGGCGCAGTAGAGGAAGACCGCGACTCGGGTGGCGCACGCAAGTGGAAAGGGACTTCAACCAACTATGCATGCGAAACTGGAGACAGCTAGCTAAAGATCGAGCTGGCTGGAGACGCTTGTTGGTTGAGGCCCAGCACCACCTTAAAAAAAAGATTGTATTAACGCAGGGCATAAAAACCAGTCTTAATAAAGTTAATGATATTGTTAGTTATGAAGTACCAAATCTCTTCGAGCCTTTACATCATTCCTAGGACTATCCGGCTATTATCGGCGCTTCATAAGAGATTATGCCAAAATTGCTAAGCCCTTGACAAAATAACTTAGAGGAGAAAACGAACACATAGGGACAAAGAAGTCCAAAAATGTTGAAATTCCATTAAATTCCGAAGCTATATGTGCTTTCTAACGAATAGAAAATATTTTAGCATGGGAAGATGTTTCAGAACAGAAGAAAGTAAAGTGACTAATGAACTTGAAATATTGGCAATAGTCAGGGCCTTAAAAACTCCTAGAAACTACCTATATGGCCCCCGTTAAATAAACATTTTCTTATCAACTAACGGAATCTATTGTAGTCTAGAAATTTTAGGCATATGATTTAGTTAATAAATAATGATTTAGTTACTGCTTTTCCGAATGTTAACATCAAATATTCAAAAAAATACGTACAAGACGTATTTAAGAAAAACGATCAGAAAGAAATTATTGTATCAGAATATAACAGAGCTCATGGGTGTATAACATGGGTTGCGCTACAGCCCGTAGAGGGCCTGGGCCTAGCTTCTCAGCAACCATTAGTGTTGTGCGCGCTATTGTTCGCTCACGAATGGAAGGTACCTACACTTTCATGCCAAATCCGAACGGCTTTGTTTGAGAAGCTTTCTCTAGACATTAAATACTCTTTGAGTATTGAAATTGTTTTCGTCGCACATACCCACGGGCCACCACTCATTTATTAATTTTCTAAATTCGCCGTAATTAAACATATTACTTCTAGAAACTCCGTTGACATTAGAAAACCATTAGTACAAAAAGTATCCCCCTTTAAAAATCGGAAACTATTATTATTAATAGTTAATATTTCTACCTACGCAGTACCTCTTCTTCACAGCGAACACAATGGACAAGTTGCGCCATTCCACTCAGCACTTGCCACAATTGTTCTTTGCAGTAAAGATATGTAATCAGATGTTAATAACACTGTCCACTCAGTTACAAGCTGTAAACCAACTGCCATTACGGTACTACATTTTTTACGAAAAATTGAAAAAAGAAATCGTTTCCAAGCTCAAAAATAATCAAAATAGAGACCTGTTATACCATAATAATGGGTCCACTCCCAAAAAATGTATGTCAAGAGATAAATAAGAGAATAGGAAAAAAATTTACAAAACTGTACAACCAGAAAACTATTCAGGCAGACTTAGGATCAGCTGTTGTAATAGATGAAAGGCAAATAAATAAAACTAGTATATGGTAAAAAAATTACTTTTTGCAGATTATTTACTTTCGCTTTCACGGAAGCAAAAGTTACACGATGGGAAAAGTAGCAATATTCGATCAATATTTTTACCTTAAACACTCCACTTATTTAACCGGCTTCAACAGCATTACACTTGAAAATATGGAGTTAATGAATATTGCAGATGACGATGATACCAGAGAAGTTCTACAACCGGATATAAATGATATAATGCGGTAATTACGAATGTTTAAGGGTCCTTTTAAATTCCGAAGATCTAAAGATTTTGTCGGATCAGAAATAAAATTTATCGCAGGAACACCAGATAATCAGGTTTGAAAATCTGTCTATTACATTAATTTTCCGAAACAAAAATTACGAGAATAAAGGTAAACATTTTTTGACATATTATGGTGACGATCGATGTCGAATCTACTTAAAAGAAGAATATAAAGTTTAGTTCAGTGACGATTCCAAGAAAAACTCAGCACATGTGAAGAAAGAGTTCAATTACCAATCCGAGATGTGTAAAAAGAAAAAAACAAAAAAGTATTGAAGAATATAGAAAAGTAGAAGAAAGTGTTGACGAGAAGTATGAGACTATAGATGACGCAGATACCGAGTCCAAAGAGAAAATAATAAAAGGATTTTCGGGATCATCAGAAAGACATTTTAGGGATATTTTAATGCTTGAAGCGACGACGTCATGGAAAAACTAATTTATGAGCGAGAAGGTCCCGAAACATTTGAAGAAGCTGTAAATAGTAAAGAACAAAAACCTGACTTGTGAACAGGTAACAGTTAAAGAAAAGTTTATATGGATTCAAACAGGCTCCGAGATGCTGGAATTTGCGTTTTAGGAGTTTCTTATCAAAACTTAAATATAAAGTCTATGTTGCACATTCGAGAAACCAATTGCAAAAAGATAATTTTAACTATATGTGTTAATGATGGTTGAACGTTTTGGTTTCTCAGAGTTCAAGCCGATTGCAAAACCAATGGTGAAAAGTTCAGAAACTTCAAAAACAGGCCAAGATGAGGTCAAGAAACGCATTTTCCTTATAGACAGAAAATACCAGACTTGGCTTACGGCGTTGGATTTTTATTATGATCACAAGTCGGGTAATTGTTACATATGCAAGTGGAGCTATTTCATGGCTATGTCAAAGGCAGGAGATTGTAATTACTTTAACAACTGAAGCACACACATTGCTGCGATAGACCTTGGTTATTGAGACTTTCTCAAAGGACTCTCGAGAAAAGCTAATGATCTCTCTTTATGTTTCTGATCTGACCCTTAATTAAAGTCACTCACGACTAGATTTCATTTATGTGAACTGCAGTGAATGAAATTTACCTGTGGATATTTGTCTTGTGTTCGCTTCCTTACTCCACTCAATTTTCTAGGAAGTGTTGAGCAGTTTGACCAAACATTTTTGTTAAATCCAACATATAATCTGTGAGCCATACCTAGCTACTTGTTACACCATCGATTGCAAATCCTAATTTTTTAAAGTTAAAGTTCGTTATGGTAAAAAAATTAATAGACAAAATTGCTGGAATTCCAGAGCGCGGCAGGTGGGATGCAAGTACCCAACCTTGTCCCACACACAAATTCTGGATATAATTTTTGACAACAATTTTGGCATTACAGTTCCCTAAATAAGACGAAATCATGTGATTTTTTTGTGAATTTAAAAGCAAATGCATTTGCTTTGCGAACGTCTGTATAAAGGGTATTGCTTTCATATATTTATTATTACTTTTGTAATGTCCCAGAACGGTTTTGAGTTTTTTTCTATAGAACGTATTTTCGTGTTCCAGCTAGAATTTCTATGTTGAGGTATTGTACATAGTGCATATTTTTAACGCAGGTCCCTAGAATTTGATACATAACCGAAGTGATAAACCTAGGTAGTAGTATTTGAGCCCTTTGCATATTTCTTTTATTCTCTTGCTTTTGTTCTCGAGCTAAATTGATACATATGCATTTGTTCCTTCGTGTTAGTAAGAAAGCATTATTTTGATAAGTTATCTTGTGTTATTAGAATGAAGGCACTAGTACTTGGTCAGTGTGATCTCTAGTGATCCCAGAGTCAAAGGTATTTATATCACATGAAGAAATGGGTTGAAGTGGCCGATAACTAGAGAGTGACGACTAGTGCTTTTACCCTATGAAAGACATCTTTTGTAATCAAATTTATCCTTCATAATATGGTTTATCTTAGCATTATTCTAAGGCTTATATAAGGTCAACGAGTATAAAACAAAATATGCTGTAGAGCAAAAAACGATCTGCCGAACACCGAAGACAAGTTTGAGTCTAACCTACACCCCTCCAAGTAACATTTTCAAATATAAAAGACTCCTAATACGCACTGCACTTGAGAGGCTTCAAGACGAGTAATGACACCACCAAAGCTATCAATATACATTATGCAATTTCAATTGCATTTCACACTCAAGATTGTTTTGTAACCATATCCATATTTTTTTAGACAAACTTTTTGTTCAAAGAAAGCGTGCCCAAAATGGCCAGTGGGCGTTTATATAAGGGTTAAAATCGACAAAGAAGAGGTAAAGCTCTTTTGACGTTTTGAGAGAATGATTCTCCAATGTCTTTGAGCTGCAAAATGTGTCAATATTCAACTCTGCAATAGCGACTTAAATATATATAAAATTATTGATGTAGCATGAACGCTATATTGAACTTATTTATTAATACGTAACCCTCGGAATCTGTGACCTTGGTATCTTTTAAGCTTTTTAATAAGTTCATAATCTCCTCTCAAACCAATTTTCCTTTCTCTGGTGATGATTAGATGAGGTAGAAATGTTGGTTGTTATCAGCCTCCAAAGCTTCGTAGGATTCCTGCACTGCGTAAGACGCCTGAACTCCTCCATAAAGTGCTTCGTTTGTCTCATCATATGTCTCTATATATCTTATTTGTTTCCAAGTATTGACTTTTGCAGAACTCAGTATTGTATCACGGAGGAGCTTCAACCACGCAGGCGACGTCTGTCAGCGCTCCCCGTCAGACCATTTCGGTTGGTATCAATTCATGTTTGTTGCTACTGTTGAGGTAGCCGATAACCAGTTTGGAACGCAAATGATTGGAGAATATTATCACATGAACCTTGAAATCGTTGAACCTTGAAATCGTTTACACAGTTAACTCAAGTCCCACTTGCCAGACAGTAATCTTTTACCGTGCATCCTTGCATTCCAGCAAAAGTGAAAACGAAGTCATGTCCCCAATTCGCAATCAAAAGGTGTCATAAGCCAAAATGCCAGCACTGCAATGCAACAGAGTAATATTTGGACATGTAACCGGTGTTATATACCCGAAGTGTAAAAAATCCATTGAGAGCTTACCATATTAGCATACAGCTCGAAGACTTCTTTATTCTCAAGGCGGGCGCGGGCTCTATTGTTAATAATAACAGCGCTTACGTTCGTAACTAGTAACTTATTTAGACATACCTACATGGTGCGTCAGTAATCACTACACTGTCTCACATTAGCAAAACAAAATGGAACGTAAGCTCGTTAGATGAGAAGCACATAGAGTACGTAAACGCCGAAGCTACAGTTGATGGCAGAACAGTGAACGAGATCGTGCCTCAACCCCACGACTCCACGATGCTTGCGATACATCCATGGCTCGAAAGGGACACAAGACCGCTGAAAATTGCCACGTAAGTATTGGCTCAATGACGACATTAAGGAACTTATATCAGTCTGTCATAGGCCACTAAGAAAAATCCCATAACGAAGGACGCACAGCACTCAAATTTGGCATTATGTCAAGCAAAAAACAGTGCTTCATGGATCTTTGTACATAATTGAACGAAAATATATGGTATAAAAAGTACAAAATTATTACCGCAAATATCATGGCGCCTCAAAGAGCGGCATCATCGTGTAACCAAATAGTCCACAGAATCGTAGAAGCTTTTCATTTCAACATGTCACAATAGTTAACAAACGATGAACTCATCGCAGCAATCGAAAGGGTAACAGATCAAAAAGATCTTTGTCCAGACGGGTACTAAACCGGGCTTTCAACATAGCGATTAAGGCCTCCTAGAAATTGTACTAAACATGTATAATCAAAGATTTAGCTAGGATATACCATATAAGCGAAACGATTGATATACTAACGCTTGGTATTATTACTGAAACTAAAGCAACCGGGACACTCATCTTATCAGCCCCTCCTATGTTCTGCAGTCTACACTATGCAAATAATATACTTAGAACAAATTATATCCAATAGACTACAGTCTATTTTTTATGATTAAAGTCGTAATACATAGACAAAGAACAATCAACCATAGCAGGATTATAGAAGAGGTTTCTGGCCTTCTGTTTTTTTTTTCATTTTAGGTTGTTCATTAATCGCAGTAATAAATGCTTTTCTACTTCTTCCAAACTTTGTGTTGTATTAAGCTTTGGCTAAGATTTCTTCTATGTACGTGGAAGAAATTGAGACAATCCACGCGCTACTTAGTGCGTAGAAAATATAACTCTGAGTACAGTTTTCAGGTCATATCTACAAGTACGAATACACGTATAGAATATGATCATTATTATGTTACTGGCACTTTATTTATCTGATTTCTAAACTGAAAATGCTAAACATTTTCTTTTATTAAACACTTAGCTGGAGAACGAAATGTGAAAAAGATGTTGTTGTGAATATGACTGAAACAAACGTTCCTCTTAATTGTTTACTATTTAATTAATTATATGTACACATAAAAATTAATTATTTAAAGGATTCTTAACTTAATGTATTTCGTTGTTAAGACGTGAAAATGTATAAATAGTGATTGGGGCTCACTACCCTAGAGTCGAGAAGGCTGACTACACCCACATCATATCTTCTTCACTTTTTTTTCCATTAGGCAGCTCACATCCCTAATAATTTTCCTATTGTACAGATTTCCAATATGCAGATTTTTTTACTAAAAGGAATAGAATACTCGA
Organism: Eristalis arbustorum; assembly: GCA_916610145.1. Taxonomy (NCBI): domain Eukaryota; kingdom Metazoa; phylum Arthropoda; class Insecta; order Diptera; family Syrphidae; genus Eristalis; species Eristalis arbustorum. The sequence continues at coordinate 77,730,869 of OU744316.1, read as the reverse complement.
TTAAGTTGAATTTGAAAGTTAAGTGGCTGACTACTGGTTCAATTACCCTAGGTACTCATCTCAATTTACCTAATTATTTATATTCTTATGCAGTCTTAACTTTTAGTAGCGGCGTTTGCCTTGAAGTAAATGGAAGCAACAATAGAACTCCGAATTTATCATACATACCTATCCATCGATATGAATACGAAATAAATACAATGCGATCAACCTACGACTTTACAAACAATCGTAGGATGGTCGCAGCTACTTTCATTCAGTTGTGACGAAATTAAATCCGGAACAAGAAATCTTCCTCCAAACTAATTCATTACAAAATTATTCTTTTCAAAGAAAATATCGCACGATATTAAAATTCAATCAAAAGTAGGAGTCGAAGTTGAAAAACGCCCACTGAATAATGGGGAATGCTATAGAAATCAGGTTATAGAAGTAGGTACAGGTACATACACTAAAGTCCACACCTGGATTGACAAATGAACGCAGATTTACACTCGTTCAATTGCTATTGGAGATATTTTATCTTGTTACAAATAGTCGGTTTATTAAATGCAATACTATTACATGTATTGAAATGGGAGGTAACTGGCTGAGTTTAGATTCATCATGCCCCCCTTCAGTATTTTTCCAAAAATCAACAAGTTGCTTCCACGGCAAGCATTAAAACGAATAAAAAACACATGAAATGAAAAGAGATCAGATATCACGTATCGATATATGTATGTACATACGTATTTATATAAAACATATGTGTGACCGCAACAACAGCTATACATCTACAACGCTTCATCATTCATACGCAAAAACATAAAAACTCCAAGGCGCGTGCCGTCTGTCATACTATAGTAGTCTTACCACTTCCTACGTACGGAAAATTAACAAACACGGGTGGAAAAAGGTCAAAATTCCCCACACTTGCTATCATAAGCCGTTCGCGTAATGGTAGTGGAGGAGGGCGCTTCCAACGTTCGTGAAAATGAATGAATGTTCACCATCGGCTTATATCTGTTCAAGAGTGGACAAAGGGGGGTTATCCACTACCACAGATAAATCTAAAACCAACACATGCTACTTAAAAAAAAAATACAAGAGAGTAACTCGGTATGCATTTATTTTTTTCGAATTCTTAACTTACTTGCGTCAGAAATTCGAAGTCGAACGTCCCCACCGGCAGAAGACTTGTCCAAGAGGGGAAGGCAATCTTGCCATTGGCTTAAGTGCGCTTGCGCCAGCCCCTATATTCAACAGATAGTCGAAAATGGCTGCAAATTCAGAAGGTTTCGTGCAGTCCCATTGGTAGTCATTTTCGCTTCCCCTTTTGTCAGCTGGGACTGTGACGATGTGTGTGCCCACACAAAAGATTTTTCGATACACTCACAAGTGGTTTTCATTCATTGTAAACTCTCTAGCATAAGCACGCTTAGATTTGTAATGTATACTCTGTATCGTTCATAGTGTGATGTGATGTGTTGTCTTCTCTTTACAATCCCTACTTCATTCATATGGATATAACTTGGTGGTGGTGTGTGGTTTGCTTGCGTGTACACCGGAATGTATCTAGACCGAATATCGTCAGTTTCATTCATAAAAATTATAAGTATACTCATCTCGTGCTTCAGTTGTGTTCGAACAATCGCGCCGGTTGGTCCTCTTTTCTTAGAGTGAAGTGTAGTTTTTTTTAGCAACGCAAAAGAGGAAAACAAGAAAATAATAAAAAAAGTTTAAAGTAAAACAGAAAAACAAATTATAGTGGACAGCGATTCAGAGTGAAAGTACACACTAAAGCGAGAAGTAGTGCTGACATGTATAAAATAATTGTTGATGTGTAAAAATATAGTAGCTCCATTTAAAATAGTTCGATATTCAGTATTGTGAAGTGTGGTAAAGGCTGTAATTTTTGAATTTTTCATTAAAAAAGGAAAATTACGCACATACTCATAACGATAAAAAGCGATAAAAACCAGTGTTTGTCAAGCCGCAGTCAAAGCTAAAAAATGTATACATGATAGTCAAAATTAAGGTTTTATTAATTTGTGTGTATAGTGCCCTTGTGATAGATACATCACGACACACGCCCAGTCATCTTCCTTCGTGTATACATACATACATATATGTACCAAGTGTTTCAGTGTATATTACTTCATTCATCAAATGAAAGTGGCTTATCTCTTACATTAATCGATATTCATTCAAGGACTTGCACAAGAATCCCGTGTAAGATAAAGACAAATACAATATAATAATAAGTGGATACATATCTTTGTTAATCAAATGAACGCCTGTGTATGGACATTTTTTTATTTTCATCTGAATTCGAATGAAAGGGGATATGTAAATCCATCAAGTGTGAACAAATATAACAACATTATCGCATCTAACGTGAACTTCTAAAAAAATAATTCTAATTCGGGAAAGAAGAAAGTACCACTGCAAGGTGGTTTCGGCAAATTTGTTAAATTCTACTCGGCGAGCCTTGTATATCCAGGTACGAATAAACCCAATCCATTTTAATCTTCTGATTTAGATGCTAGAAGTATTTTTGTGGTTGATAAACGAATCTTGTGTGATATGTGTTTCATGGCGATATTTTTAGAAATATTTTTTCTGGTTTTATTTAATATCGTTTTTTATAGATTATTGTTCTTGGATAATGCATGCACTTTTAGTTTCTTTGACGTGAAAAACTGTTTTAAGAGGAAATTAGAGTTTTCTTTGGCAATATATTTAATCGGAGAGATTTATTATTAACTTTATACAAACGTTATAATATAATTTAGTGGCATTGAGTCAAGCTTAATGTGGTATTCTCACTGGTGTGTTCTCATTTGCATCGAAGATTAAAAAAATAATTACTTCTCAAATATCTGGATCAAAGCTCAATTTTTTGTTTCTTAGTATGACAACATAGTGATGCATAATATACATATGTTTGTACATACATTTCGTATTTAACCTCTACAGGTAAAATAATGTATAGAGCAATTGCATGGACACATTTTAGTTTAAAGAATAAACGTATATATCATCATGTTGATCACTTTCAAGTATCTATCTGAAATAAACTCGCAATCTTATGCAAGTAAATAAACAAAAATTTATTGATAAACTATTCGACATTGTAAATAATACTACACCGATACATAATCTTGTTTGAAAATGATGTTGGAGCCTTTTGTCACCACTATACTTCGACAACACGCTAGGAATTCTGAAAATCTATTTATAATTTTACGGTGTGATTTTCAAAATAATGATTTTTCTTCATATATTTTTCGATGGTTTTTTTTTTTCTTAAAAAATGTCAAACAAAATATTGTGTATGTGTATATATACCTACATATGTTGAAGCGTATTTTTAAAGAAGTTTGTTTTTAAATGTTACCGATGACTTATTCATTTTGCACTGAATGTATTCGTACAGTACACCCTGTGTAATAGCAGTCAGTAAAAATTGGTGGTGCATACCGCAGTAATTATAAAAAAAAGATTGTGCAAATCGAAAGTACGAACACAGTACGAACTCAGTAATCGCAAACCTTGATGCATGCAACTCCTTAATATTATAAGTGCAACTTAGAAAAAAAATGCCTAAACGACTGCAACTCTACGATACTAGTAAGTAAATAAACACATACTGTATGTTGTTTTATTTGCTTTATTCTCATTTGTCTTCTAATATATGTGTATATTATGAGGAATTTTCAAATGACCGTCTCTATACCGTTATATTGTGTATGTATTTTTTACCGTTCTTTTGAGATAAATTCGAAGATGTTATGAAAGACCGCCGTATTGAAACCCTAAATTTTAACAAATTTTAGACAAAAATTACATATCCTTAAAAAATAAGACATTTTTGTGCAATCATTAATGTAGGTAAAGCTATTTGTAATGTTTCATTAAAGTAAATCAATGATTAAGTTTAATAAAATACATGAAATAAAGTTTTAACAAATGAAAATATTTTCCTTCTGATTTAATTCTCGCAAAATGTTTCTTATCACATTGGTGCCTGTATAATTTTTCCTCGGTATTAGTTGCGATCATCTAGTTCGCTCTGTAGTTAGTACTTATTTTTTATAAAAACAATTATAAAATCGAAATAAATTAGCTCTTCAGTTCAACTTAAAAAAAGCAACATGTTGGCTTGGATTATCTTTGAGAATATTTCTCCCATGAATTGTGTTCATAGTCCTTAAGATTTGTTCATGGACAGCTAACTTTACTGAGGCGGAATTTCTTGAAAATTCCAGTTAGAGTCCCTGACATTAGATTGTGTGATTTGTGTGTTGCATTTTATTACTGGAACATTTTAGATTAGCAGTTCAAACTATTTTTTTGTTTAAAAAATGTGTCGCTTTTCTCATCAAACATACTTAATTTATAAAAGAATTGTTGTCGCTCGAGTGTAGTATTTTGGTGCGTTGACTCCTATGCCAAGTGCTCGAGTTCAATCCCCTACAGGATTAACTTTCATAATTCAGCGTAATTCTACTCTTAAGAATAATGGAATAGAATCAGCAATCTATAAATTTATTGTATTATCAATTTATAATATAAATAAAAGAAAATATATTGATATCATGTACCTATTTTTTTTTTACTTAAACGTACATTTTTTTCCAAGTACATACAAATACTACTTCAGAGATAGTTAAAAGAAAATATAAATGTCAACCACGCACAAAACAAAATAAATTGATATCATATACATTGATTAAATATATCGTAAATGTGAAATTTATAATACAATACTATATTAAAGGGATTGACTATTTTTATTACAATTACCTAGAATGGACAGTTATAGTTGAAACCTAATTTAATTTGCAGATCAATGAACCATATTCTTCAGGCTTATTCTTTTAATAACTGTATTGAACATAACATCATTGGTATCATCACTTCTGAAATTAATGCCCGAGAATGTTTGAAACTCAAGACTTCAGAGTAGTAAGTTTATTCACTAAGTATTGAAAAAAATATTCACCTAATATTTAAATTATCACATTGTCGCTATCAGTCTAACAATTATTGAACATAACAAAGCAAAGTCGATTTCTTTGAATTGAGTTAGGACTAACACCGGAATATCAATTAACTATTACGTTTCTTTTTCCACTTTTTCAAAGTCGACTTTTATTGCAAAAAAATATTTCTGCAATATAAGTTTTGTTTTCTTAGTATAACTGTATTTGAGGTTTCAGATACAACTTTTGAATTGAAAACCGAAAAATATATCTTCAACCATACATTATTTTTAGCATTAATTGTATTATTGATAGATACAAAGAAAATACTCAATTAATTGTTTGCTTGTTACATTCTTGGATACTTCTTGTTTCATAATAATTTGAGTAACAATGCTATTTGCATTGATTTCATAAACAATGCCATACATAAGCTTCGTCTCGTACAAATATATATTACATACAATTACACGTAATATAGTATTGTGCGATGCAGATTCAATTAAATATAAATGCAACAATAGTACGTGTTAGTGAGGCCTAAAATAAATTTGATTATCAAAATTACTTTAAAGTGTTGTATCACAATCTACTCTTGATATGAAACAAAAGGGCTTATTGTGTCAATTACATAAAATATACATATCTGTTTCTTACATGTGACCACCATTTCATTGTTCTATATAATTGCAATATACAATGATAAAAAGTGTTTATTTTTGTTTCCTAAATAATAACTGAATACGCTTGAAAATAAATAGATCTTCTAATTTTTGTTCTCACAAAAACTGATTTTGAATAATCTTTTGCAGGAAACGCTCAAGGCTTCGCAGATTTTATATTGTCCTAATATGTTATTTCAGTTTAAGTTTTTAAATATGGTAATCTTGTAAGGCCAACCGATATCTTACTTGGACTCTCTTCTAAAGCTTTACGGTTCTATTCAGCATTGAAGAGATAAATTCATGGGGGCGTTGGACAGTATATAATTAATTTTAAGATTAATATTGTTATATTGTTTTTATGGAAACAATAAATTCAAACAAATAAACATAATTCAAACTATTATAGAAAAGTAACATGCCTAACACGAGTGGTTCCTGTAGAAGTCAGGGCCGATCACAACAAGGACTGAATGCGACACCCGGATTATTAAATCCCCATTCAGCTTAGATCTTTTTGATTTTCAAGCTATACTTATCTAGTTACATATGAACAAACTTATCTAATATTATTCTATGATCGTTTCTTAGCGAAACTGCCTGGGGTAATTAAATACCTGAATGGGATTTCAATTTGCTTTTCTATGGTTGTGTCAACAATAATATATTAAATATAATGGGCTTAACAAATATTCAGTTAAATAAGTTTTTAAACCTTCCAACGATTTTTTTTCAACTTCCGAATAAACTCAATCATATCGGGCGTTGATAAATCAGAGTATCCGTAAAGATCATCGAATGTCTTCTCTTAATCTCTTCATTCAATTATATACATATACTAAATATGTGTATTCGTATTCATCGAACATCAATTATGTTGGCTACACACAAACGTCACACCAACGAATGTTGAGTATCTTAATTGAATTTCACTTAAACACAATGCCGGATGATGTTGAAGTCTGCTAGCTATTGATGGTGGAGTACTGAGTATGTGTATAAGAGTCTCAAATCTTGACAGATGTTTGAATGGTTCGAAGATCGATCGAAAAAGAAAGGAAACAAGATAAAATGTAAAGAAAATATTGTTAAAAGAAAACACACCAAACCTTCATTAATTTCCACTTTGTCTCAACTACATTGTTGGTCGGGTTGGTGTCTTGTTAGGGATGTCCTATTGTGCAATACAGTTTGCGATGGAAGACGAGAGTACAATGTAGATTGTGAGCTTAACAAATGATGTATGTACATACACATATATGTTATAATCTAATAAAATATTTGGGTCGGAACTGGCGCACTGCAAAATATATATCGATATATTTTTTTTAAAAGTTTTACAAAATAATCTTTTTCTGGCAGTGTTATACTACATACATACATATGTATGCTGAAAATTGTGAAAAGTTTTTTTATATTTTTTAATTAATGATTGTGACGTATATAGCCTTCACGATGGGTTAATTGTATGATTACAAACGCAATTATAGGCATGTAGAAGTCGTTATTTCGGACGATAAAGTTAAAGGCCTGTGGCATTTTTTAATACATTGATGACCAGCGAGTGGTTAGTTCTAAGCCTTACACACTTCCACACCGCTCTTTCCGTGGAAGTTAGGGGATGGTGTTCGTGAAAATAGTAAAAATGAAATAGAAAAGGTGTTAGATGTGCATATGTAGGCAAAGACTTGCATCGAAATCACTTTCAGCCTTTGCGCATAACGGAATAGTGATTTCTTTGCTACTTTGAATCCCTGAGCTGACTTTCCTCTAGCAATAAATGTTCTGTTTGGCATGTGTTTCCAATAGATGTCTGTCGGATAAGTATATATTTTTCGCTGGAGAGATTATCCTCTAGCTTGAATTTGAGGATAATGATCTCTAAAAAAAGTTGACCAAATTGAATCTAGTTAGGTGTATACAAAACGCGCAAAGGTGAAAATTGTAAAATTTTCAAATATAATTAATTGATAAAGATGGGCATTACAAATCCACAACAGAGCGGATATTTAATTAAGTTCGTAAGACTCTATATTGTAATGTAATCTTTCGTAATTTTGCTCTCTCATTTTTATATGAGAGATGTTATTATACTACTACTTGAAACTATATTTTGTTTACTACTCTATGGCGATTCTCTAAAATGATACACCCAATAATTTACTTTCTACTTTCACTCAGTTGGAGTGCTACTGGGAACAATATTTATCACCTGTTTTCATTCCTTTTAAATATCACTAATCCATTATCAGTTAGTCTTAGTTTTGTTTGCCGCAAAAACTAATGCAAATGCGTTTTATCATTCTTAAATCTTCAAAATGTATTCCAAGCCGTTGGTATATACATATATCATTCAATTATCTAAATTTTTCATAACCTTTACTACAGCTTTGAATAAAAAATCCTTTAGCGTAAACGTTCACTCATTGTTGATACAGCTAAATGGGACATAATAGTTAATAGCTATTGATTGAAATCTATCGTCAGGGAGATAGGTATGTATCACCCAAGCAATAAGTGTCATACGTGCTTAGAGCCCTGATTTAAACTTTATTTCTTCGTTTAAAAAAAAACCTAAAGAAAGAAGTTCAAAACTAACCTGGTTCAAATAAATATGTATGCCAAAACACTTGTTATGTTTTCATATGATGTACATATGTGCATATTATTTCTGTTAATCTTTAATAATGTATTTGTTTTCGATTTATTTTGTAGGAGGCGCCGCCCCTGGAGACCAATTAGCGGCCATGATCATGGAAGGACTTGAAACCCTTGTGACGCCATCGCATCACGCATTTCTATTAACTGAATCTGCGGCTGCAGCTCATTTTAATGTCTTAAGCTTTGACACTTGTCTTTTTAAGACCGCTGCTCAGACAATCCCATCAACAGCACCACTATCAGTCACATCAGCTGCATCATACCTTTCAAACTCGTCAAGCTTTGGAGGTGGATTGGGTGCACAAACTTTGTTGCATTATAGTTTGTCATCACAACAACAAACTCAAACGTCGAACCCAACCAGTAGTTGCCAAACACATCACAGTAATCCACACCATTATCATAATCACACACTCACAGCAGTTTCGTCTAACGGGTCAAACGTCAGCTGCCAAAACAAAAGCCTTAGTCGTGATTCAACGCCATCTGGAAATAACGGAACATCTGCACATACAACTACCACCAACACAGTTAGTCCTACTAGAAGCTCAGCATCCCATTTGAGTCTTTTAAACACTAATGAAGGCACAAAAAATCATCACCATTCGCACGCACAACAACAAGCTCATGCACAACAGCCCCACCACGAGCAGGATAGTAACGATACTCAAACTGGCGATCTGAATACCCCAGTAACGACTTCCAGTGATATACCGTCGTTTTTCGGGCCATCTACTGTTGTAGAGCCACCTCCAATCACAGGTGAGATGATTATTTTTATAATCACTTTTATTCAAATTGTTTCTAATCTAGAGCGACACTTTGTATATCCATGTGCTCTTATTGTTGTTATATTGAGATTCGAATATCGATCGAAAATTATTGAGCATTCTGACAGATCTGGGTATAAACTTTCTGAATTCCTGCTTGCATTGACATGAGGATCACAAAAAAATATTAGAGGGAGACAGCGTGAGAGGTCTCATTAGGTAAATGGAGATGTAAGCGAAGATGTGGGCTTTGTCAGCATAATCTAAGCGTTCACTTGTATGCGTATCGAAGCTAATCGGGTGTGCTAATACACATACAACACACATATGAATATATACCTTTTTTGGTGTTTGTAACAGTGGTTTCTTTTTAATAAGAGTATGGGCCTTGCCAAGCGTGTTAAAACAAAAAACACTCGCAATAAAAGCCCTAGTTCTGAAAAGACTTAAATACATTTATTTTATTTTAGTAAAATAAAACCCTATCGAAAGTATAATGTTTTTTGTCAAATACATAAATGACAGAAACGCACGTAAGAGAGAAATGCTTATAAGAAAGAAATTTGATCGCACGAAGCATTTTCCCATAAGACTACATGTTTAACATTGATACACGCTTATAAGAAAAGCACGGATAAAAGAAAGTTAATTGAGACAAAATGTTTAAAATGTTATACAAAAATTAATGTCTATAAGAAAGATTCATCAATGTAGGCCTTGCTGATTCTGAGTGTGTAAATCTGTGATTATGTTTACATCTTTAACTTATCGAACTGACACTACTAACAAACTTATCCCATGTCGATAACCCGAACAAGTCTTGGCTATCGTGAATGATAACATTGACACTTATTTGAAGCAGTTTTCTATTTTGAAAGAATTGCTTGTTGTAAAAAGGTCTTGTTGTTAAGTGACTCGTCAACAATGCTAAATTGTTTAAAGAAGCAGACATTTTTAAGTGCAGACAAGATAATGTTAATGAAATCGAAAACAATGAGCAAGTCAATAACGATGAAGGTTTGTCTTCACAACTCTTTTGGAGAAATGGTTGAAGAAGATCTTCTCAATGAAATCTTTAAATCTTTAATGAGGAAGTTGATGATTATGTGGAATTATTCGATTAAACTACACTTTTGCCAAACCCAACCAGAGATGAGAAATTAATTCAGATGTAGTAGATTTATTAATATCCATACGTAGCAACATGTTTCTACTTCATTTAATCTTAATTTTAATTATGAACGCTCTCGAAAGAATCTGCCTGATTTTTCAACATCTCTTCTTTAGTCAAGGCGCAATAGGTCCACTTATGTTGTAGACCGCGTAACGAAAAAAATAAGGCGCTGGATCTTTTCGGGCATTGGGTCTTGCATCTACACCAACCACAAGTGTTGTGCGTGCGCTATAGTTCTCTCACGAGTTGAAGGACTTTTTGAGCATTGTCAGAGTGATTCAATAGATGTTAAGCTTAGAAAATATTTTTTGTCGTACCGGTAATCGAACCTAGAGACACCCTATGCCATATCACCATAGCCACGCACTAATCCATCTTATGGTAATAAAGTAAAAATTTGATTAAGTGAATAATACACAAAAAACAATTGAAACAGGCAGTTTTTCTCTATTGTAAGAGTACGGCAAGAGTAGGAAATTATTGCTAATTATTTCAAACAGGTTCAGGCAATTTCTTTAAAGAACTTTTAATAATTAAACTTTTGAATACTCCAATTTAGAATGTCGAAAGGCTATGTGGTCACAAATTCATCTTTAATTAAATTAGCCTGTTCGTGTCGTTATTCGTTTTGTTATTCATACAAATGTGTATTGGTTTTCACACATAGATGAGTACAAAACGAAGAAGGGAAAATAAAAATAAAACTACAGTGGCCGAAACAAAAAGGAATTACTGACACATAATTTCATATTACAAGGTATGGGATGCTATTCATCTTTATGCCACTGTATGTAGATTTTTTGCAATACACACAATAACATCCCCATATGCTAGTTTGCACTTGCCGTGAAAGGAAACGTATCAAAGTTGAATTAATGCATATCATATTTACAGACGTCGTCCATATTTTTTTTTTGATTAATTAGAAAGTAAACGTATATACAATTCATAAGTGTAAATAGGGGTAACATCAGATTAGGTGGTATGTGTTTCGACCTCAACGCACATGTTTGCTTTTATGATTTAGATTAAAAGTAGTTTTATGAAGTTTTTAAAATTTTGCAAGTATATGTGTTCAGTGATTGGGGGTGTATAATGCACCCCATCCACCCGCCTTTAACATCGTGCATACAAATGTCTATAACTTAGAGACAGCTGTACCGTTTCAAATCATCTCCATTGTTCTCAGGATTTGGTAGATTAATAAAATCATAAAACAGAAGTAATTGAAATGGTTTGAATTATTTTATTTAAAATTAATTTAATTAAAAAAACATATTTTATATCAGTCGCTCTCATCATCGCGATTATCTTCATCGGAGTTGCTACTAGGTGGAAATTGCCTTTAACAGCGCAATCATTTCTTGAGGTAGGAGGTACCCTTTTCTATGGAGCGCTGAACGATATGGATCAGATGATAGTCAAAATAGTTTAAACATCTTAGTTCGTATTTTCATGGAAACTTTCCGGATAAAAAGTTCTTAACATCGTTTGTATTCCTTATGGCTAGCCTCTTGGGCTTTTTATGTCAATTGACCAAGTAGCAGAGTGCAGGCTTGAATGATATCGTTTGAATGTGTCAGAAGTTTATAAATGATTGTAGGCATAAGTATGTTTTTTTGTTTCATTGGCATATTTTGTAAACTTGTTTGCAAGGACTTTGATTTTAGAATTTAGTTCTGCTAAATGTTCAAAATAACAGATCGTCCTCAGATCGTTGTTCGATGAAAAGGTCATGGTTAAGTCGGCCATTCATAGTAAGACGGCTGATGTAAAAGAGGACTTTACCGCATTTGTGACATCGTACTGAAAACTATTGCAGTTTATTCACATCCTATGCGAAGAGAGGAAGTGGCGTTTTGCTATATTTCTCACTAGCATTGAAATTGTTAATAAGAAAGAAGGGCGTTATATAAAATGCGCTTACGAGCACTGTCTGTAACTTGGTGAATGCTTAGATTAGTATTACTTGTGGCGTATAACTTTTTGATGGAGCATACCATATTAATGGTGGAAAATAAGTTACCCTCGAATTCTTAGCAAACGAATATATTATATTTAAAATGTGTATCCGAAAATATGTTGATTTTTAGCACATGTCCTCTAGTTTCTGAAATTAAAGCTGATTACAACAAGAAATGAAACATAAAATATATAATTTTTTTTATTCCAGCGAGAGACCTAAGAAATAGGGACATTCTCTTCTTTATCCTTCTTCATAGGACGAACTATATATTAATTGATTTAATGTTATTAATTAATTGTATTTCTATTTCTGTACAACATTATGAAGTTAAATATTTCACTTGTAATGTCACAATTTATTCGCAGATCTGGTGACAAAAACTGCACATTTATTGGCATATGTACATACACATAAACTCAAAAGACTATTAATTTGTTTCATCTCGTCTTCGATTTGAGAATTTATGAGGTTCACTTCATTGACTATGCAACAGAGTATGGAGCCAAGTCAGATGTAATTCTTCTTTTGTTGGGGACGGAAATAATTAGGAAAATAAATCTTGACAAATACTTCTTTTGTTTTTTCAGTATATCTTGTGTCGCTTTTCTTCGACTAGGATTTACATTTCCAAGTTTTGGGAGACAAGTAGTTTTATGTTTGAGTGCCAAAAGACAAGTTATTAAATGCATGTTTATCATTGTTTTTGGTAGGATTAGGGGATATAATAATAAATAGCGCGCAATTGTTTTATGGCTTTTTTGCCAGCTATCATGAGTGTTATTGCGTTGACTGAAAAGTTACAAGAGAACAGACTGAAATCGCTTGCGCTTGCAGTGGTAATATAGGAAATTCTGAAAAAGAAGTATTTTTTTTTTAAATAGTTATTTACTTTTCAAACTTTTCCATTCAGAGCCTGCGGAAGCTAAGCCCAACTCTGTTTCCTACTGTAGCACAATACAACAATGAAAAATGTTCGATCTTTAAAAAAATGTAAAATAAAAAGATATAGTAGTTTTCGTTTTTTATGTATACAGATTTATGGTGGCCCATGGCGCTGTGGGTATGTGCGTACACCCCAACCCCAACGTCGTAGGTTCTGTACGACAATGATATTGAACTTTCAAATTTGTACTACCCTTAAAGTGTGTCACAAAATTGTATTTCCGCTTTAATGCATTCTACTCTTAAAATAACTTAATAGTGTGAAAGTTCAGCGATCTTTAAAAGGAATAAATGCAATGAAAAAAAATGTATACAGATTTTCTTGAACTATTTTAAAGATGATGTTAATAAAATTAAGCTGATTCTTTTGAGGCGATCGATTTTAAAGACAATGCTTACAAATTTTTACCAAAGTGTGCATCGAACAAGAAATTAATGTCAAAATAATCGCAACCCTCTTTTGCAATCATTGCAATGAATATCGCAACTTTTTGGATAACTATGATGTCTGCTTTATAGTACAACAAATATCATGTACAAAAACGTGTCCCTGGTCCTCTACAATAATAATATACTTAAGATCAGAATCTGATATGCAAAAGACACTAGATATAGATTCTATCTATATTATATCAATGCAAGCCCAAGGCTATGTATGTATATATATCTGTTGGTATAATATGCGAACTCTAGAATGAATTTTTATTTACAGTTGTGTACTTATCAATTAAGTAAAATTTAGTTGCGGACTCTGTACTTATTAATTTTTCTTTTCTTTATAGGATCAATTGAATCGGAGGATCTATCACTTGAACCGCAGGCTGCTTCAAGTCCGTTACTCTGTAGCCCACTAAAGGAGGAACGTAGTACACCACCAACCCTGATAGTTAAGGAAGAAACAAGTAATAATAGTTGTACAATGTACCCAACACATCTTACGAATAGTCAAACAACAACAACATTAGGCAGTAATAACAATTCACATAATAACTCTACAGGTGCCAGTAATAACAATAATACAAACCATCATCACACACATGGCCAGCATGGCAATAGTTCACCACATCATCATGCTATACAACAACACAGTCAGCATATGGCCCAACAACAACATAACCAAATACACCATCAGAGTCAACTAAATCAGCAGCATCTACAACAACATCACAATCACAATACACAACATCATCAACAACAATCAGAACACTCACAACATCATCAACACCAACAACAGCATCACTCTCATCACCAACAACAACACCAAAGTAGCGGTAAAATATCATATCGTGGAATTTTCACCACCACAGGTAGTCCATCAGTTGGCGCTCTAGGACAATCTACGTCTACAGCAGCAGCAGCCACATCCCAGTTGAATTCTCCACAGTTGAACGTAATGCCTAATCAGATGTCACCGCCTTCAGCTAGTCTTGGAAGCAGTTGGGGCCTACCTAGTCCGGACAAAACACTTTTCCAGCCGCCAATGTTTAGTCTCCTGGGACCAGGTCCACAGAATGCAGCAGCACAGGCTCATTACACGTCCACTAGTAGTCCATCACCGTCGTCACATCACATGCACTCTGCCTATGGTGAGGATCGCAATGGACCGCATGTAGAGCTTTTGGGCCTCAACATGGACTGTTCCACCATCATTCTTAAACAACCAGCGCCCAGTTATAGTAGTGGATGCGTTTCCAGCATGGATGTTCAAACCAGTCAGTCTAGTTCAGATTTAAATCACTATCCTCGTCAACAAATGACATCCTCCAAGTACCAGTGGTTAGACTCACCTGCAGAATATGGCAGCCCACAACAGTCGTTGGTGGTGCCAGGTCCGTTATCATCCGCATCATCTGCATCGGGGCTTGTTCCCAAACAGGAAACATACAGTGATCATCATATGCAAATACCATCAGGATCACAGACTGGCTATGCCGTCGTCCAACTAGCTGAATATAGTCCTTCCACCAGTAAAGGCCATGAAATTCTTTCACAAGTATATCAACAGAGCACTATGCCTCTCAAGCTAGTCCCAGTGAAGCCCCGCAAGTACCCCAATCGTCCAAGTAAGACTCCGGTTCATGAACGTCCATATGCATGCCCAGTAGAAAATTGTGATCGACGATTCTCCCGGTCCGATGAACTCACCCGTCATATTCGCATCCATACTGGACAAAAACCGTTCCAGTGCCGAATTTGCATGAGATCTTTTAGCCGGTCCGATCACTTAACGACGCACATTCGAACACATACCGGTGAAAAGCCCTTCTCCTGTGACATCTGTGGACGCAAATTTGCTCGATCTGACGAAAAAAAACGTCATGCAAAGGTTCACCTAAAGCAACGTATCAAAAAGGAAGGCAAAGCTAGCCAACAACAGCAACATCATCAGCAAGCTTCGGCATTAGCAGGACAACATCATTCACAGCAACGGCCGCACCACTTGTTGCACCCCGACGATTTATCCATCGTGGCAACAAGCGCCACTAGTTTGTAGGTCGAGGATAGTCACTCGGTGATTGATTCCGTTTTTATTATTATAAGAAAAACAAATCAGAATTAAAACCCAAAAGAGAATGTTTTAATGACAATTGACTATATAAGAAGTACCCGAAAAGTTGTAAGCGAGACTAGCGAGTGAGGATTTATATTGACTGACTTCAAATGGTACCCCAATTTTAACTGGCAGTATTAGTAGTTTTCATAAGCATCAACATTATTATCAAAATGGACATTTTTTGCCCTACTGCCCGTAATTTAAAATCAATTTTGGTGTCTATTTTTTAATTTTTTTTTAAATATAGTAATTATGGTACAAAGGTATAAGGCAGAAACGAATTAGTTGTGGGCTTGACAAGTGACTCTTTTGTTGAGATTTGTATTATATTTATGTTTATTTATTTAATTTTTTCTGAACATTCGCCAATCAAATCAAAATTTAATTTGTGTATGTTTCTGCGTAAAACTCTCAATAACAAATCCGTTGAAATATATGTATATGCATACATATTTGCACATCACCATCAATCCCTTCAAATGTGCTTATAGATTTAAAACAATTAAATTGTTTTGTATGACTTTACATTGCATGTTCACGCGTTGGAAAGTCAAAAAGCACAATTTTTAAATTTTACTCAAATTGTTAAAAAATGTAAAGAATGGCAAATCGGCTCGACCTTAAGGTAGTAGTTTGTAAAACTTACGAAATCTAGTCTCGCTAAACAAATTGAGTTTTTTTCTTTTTACTGAATTTAAGTTATGAAAGTTATAACCTTGACAGTCGACTGATTGTACTCTAATATGGTACTTGGAGAATGTGCAATCATCACAAGAATGATGTATCATCATACTAAAGTTTAACTTTCAACTCTACTGCTCAATTTCACAGTACTAGTTTCATTTTAATTGCGTTGAGCATATTGTTTTCTTTTTAACAATTATTTGAGCGCAATTGAATTAAGTGATTGTGTCTGTACGCTGTAAGTGATCTTTAACTAGTTTTTGCCTCATGAATCGCAATCCAAGTATTTTTAAGAACTGTCAAATTAATGTTGGATAGTTGATTTTTCGATCTTCACATTTTGGGTAAATGTAGATTGTTTTCGTCTGAGACGAAATAAAATGCACATGTGAAAAGAAATTACACCATCGAATATCTTATAAATATCTAATAACTTCAGACAAATGTTAAGAAAGACTTTTTCTCATATTTTTTTTATATATGTCTTGTCTGTAGAAATCACTTACGATAGCGAAAACAATTGCTTCGCATACACATTATTTTAGAAATGATAACTTAATGAATCTGCCAGGTTTAGTTTTGTTAATATGTGAAGCTATGTTAGCCTGATGTTAGTCGAATTCTAGGTTCCTCGCTGTCTCGTCCTCCTTGGTCCTACTCAAACATAGTTATTGATATTTAGCCTATTTAGAAGTGTGTACATACGAGGCGCCACTAGTTCTCACAGCCATTGAATATTCATGAGGTTTTGGTGAACAGTCACTGATTCACACAGAAAAAAAATTCATAAACCCATTCTTGTGTCTTTTTACACATTTGTTGATGCTACACATAAGCTGTAAACTATCTGGTATATTGTTTACATCAATAGAGCTACATATTTAGTTTTCCTTAACTATAAAATTGACACCACGATGAATATTAACATGATTGTTTCATAAATTTACGTAATCATGCTCAGTAGTTAAATTAATATAAATTATAAAAATTACTTAGTCAACAGGAGTCAGCAGTGATTATTTCTTCTCGTCAGAAAATAAGGGTATTGTAATCGTGTAAATGTAAAACAGATTTTAATCTAACTAACTTTGTTGTAATGTGTATACAAAAGATTTAGGCGATGAAATCAAACATTTTCATGTAAAATTAAAAAACAAAAACAAAGCAAAACTGAAATGGTTGTAAAAATTTACTTTTAAAAATTAAGTCTTAAGAAAGAATCAAGTATGTATGTATATTAATTTTATTAAAAACTTAAATAATACATATGTATACATTTATATTTAGTCAACTAACTGAAAATAAGTCTTAAAAAGAAAAAATGTGCTAATAATTGTTAATTAACTGCAGAATTGTGCCACTAACATAAAAGCTTTATAATTAATTAACCTTTCTACGTATCTCTTATTGAATTCAATTTAATCATTTTTTTTATTTAAATTCGAAATAAATAAAACTGAACAGAACTTATATCTCTAATACTGTGATCTCAAGCGTAATTGTTTTTATTGTATATATTAATTCTTGAAATTGTTAAGACTATTAATATGAGTTTGTATTTATTTTCTGCTATTACTAATTTTTTTTTAAAAAAAGCTAGTTAGCTATAAGTGAAATTAACGATAGACTAGAAGAACTGGATATGATCTAATCATACTTATTAAATATCGCCAACAAAATACAAGCAGACAAGCAAAGAATATATTTTCTTATTAAAAAATTTGATGTTTAATATAACCAGCAAATTTAATAACACTTTCTAATTCCATTTTAAAAACGAAATCACAAAAAAAAACGCAAGTTGTTTGATTAATAATTATCATATTTTCTTCACTGTTTTAAAATCTTGTAACTAAAGTAAAATATTTTATCTTTATAAAAAAATCAATCTTTTTCCGGTATTTATGCAGCTGCGATAAGTAAGTTGGAACAACAACTAATTATTTCATAATTAGGGAAGGTTTATCGAAAGAGTGTCTGAACACAAAAATTATACGAACCAGGAATAAATAAATATTTATTTTAATAACAAACATTTATTTATTGTTATTTATTTGGCTTAAGCTGCTTCATTGTTTCCCTTTCAGAATAAATGTCCAACATTGGTTTTTCTAGCAGGGATCAATTGCTTTGAAATTTATTTTGTACAAGATCCTTGTGCACAGTTTCTTCCTCTGAGGTCTAGACGACTGTTTGTTCAACAAGAGCTTTGTAAACGCAATGTGGTCGTTAAAGAGGAAGTGTCTGTGATCAGAAATGCTAAAGGAACAGTAAGTGGGATCTTTAGCTTTTATCAAGAGAATCCTTTGAGAAGGAAATACATACCAAGTAATACCTTCTTCTGTGAATAGGGATGGACAGCAAAATATATAAGTATTCGGATTTTCTGATAATATATAGTCATTGTGATGGAATAGGGGCAAAAACTTCCGGAAGACGAAAATCGGATCAGAAAACATCGTGTCTTCCAACTATATTACTCCTGTTCAAATTCCATATTTCCGGTTTGTTTGCTCATAATGCGGAGTATTCATCGATACTTGAATAAGTTAATAAAGTCTTTCCTGTAAAACAAGTTTACAAAAATCGTTCTACAGTTAAACATCAAATCGAAGTTTTAAATACAAAATCGTAAGGATACCGACAATCGCTTCAGGACTCTATGGGGGACAATGGAGAAATGCTTAAGTGGATGAGGAATTTAATTGAGGCGCCCACAAATTCGTAAAAAACAAATCTATCGTTGTATATGGCGAGTAGCGATGATTCGATAATGTATGCATAATAAAACTGCATTCGGATGATTCTATAAATACCTCCGATATAAACGCAAGTATTATTACTCAGTACTCAGCTCAGCAAGATTTTACACGTGAAGTAAAACAAAACAACTTACTGAGTCAAAAAATTCCACTAGGACGCGTTGAAAAATCGCATTCATAAATGGCCAGAGGAAACTAAATATTTGTTTATTAAAGTGTGGTATGAATCGACTATTTGACACTGATGTCACTTCTGCAAATCTATAACATATCAAATAGTTCACATCACTTGAAAACATGTCCAGAATTGAATTTCACCAAGATTACATTAGAGTATTTTGACACGCGTACCAACCTGATAACAAAAACCTCTATACAGTAAATTAACATGTGAATATAGAGCGCTAGCTGCAAAAACTTGTGGCTTAAAGTGAATTTTAAATATCTATATTCAATTTTTTTAATATAATTTAAATTTAAAGTGATGTTATGGTGGATTGGGGATCTCAGCAGTAGGTCTACTGGTTTGTTTGTGCGTTGTATTGGGTGTGCTACTGGGTTTGACATCATACAGTCTCTTGCAGAAGTTCAATTTCGGAGGAGAGGTGCATTTAAGTAAATGCTGTGTGTCCCAGCATCTATGGATTTGGTTTGTAAAAGTTGTAGTGGTGCTGGTAGTTTTGCCAGTTCGATGACAGGTTGGAGTTGAGTTGTGCAATTACAACCACGTTGATCATGAGCATGCTTTCGGATCAGATAACGTGTCTTCCACACTGTTTAGCAGTTTAAAACGTCGTTGATGGCTCGGGCTTCTGCTGTGAACACAGAAGTATGAATTGGCAGTAAGCCTCCAAGTTTAATTTTTCCTTGGTGACGACAAAATAAGTACTGTTGCTAATTTTGAAGCTATCCGTAAAGATGAATTGCCAGCCTTTCGCTTTGAAGGACAATGATGTCTCATCATGCGTGGTCTTTTTGTCGTATTGGGTTGAATAAGTGACTATAGGTTAATAGCACTTAAAGGACAGTTCCAGAGCGCTAAATAAGCATTTTCTGCGGGGGATCCAGATTTGGTGTTTAGGGTGTGTTCCCCAGCATACACAAACCATAGTCGATCTCGTTAAGTAGCGGCGATTGAGAAATTGTACATAAACTGTTAACATAGGTGTTCTTTCGTAGAATCGCTAGGCTTTTGCTAGACTACATCAATTTATTGTTTTGATTTTAAGTATCTCCTTACTCTGTAAGTAGCTTGGCCATGAAGTAGATGATGAAGGGTGTGCTTCGGCAAAGTTAGCGCACATAATGCAGTTTTCGAAGTCCTTGGTCTTAAAGCATTTGGTCAAGTTGTTGGCAGTTACGGCACAGTATTGGATTAGAAAAATATACTGGCAAGATTGCTTTGTAGTGACCAATATCGACTGTGCTCGAGAGCTTATAGAGATCGAATGTTAAAAGAACAAGACAAGTAGCGCGCATTTACCGTCAATTACTTTCGTGAATTTGTATACATCAATCACGCCTTGCAACATTATCTCCGATATTATTTCAATACCTTCAATGTTGATCAAGCAAGGGGCGTACACAATACCCTTGCAAGAATTTAAATTAGCGTGCAGTTTGCCTATCAAATGCCATTGATGAGTTTGCTTGTCGCCCACTTTTCTCTTTTTTTAAAGGAATTCAATAGCATCTCAAAGCGGTCGGGGTGGTAGAGAGTGCTCCCGTAAGGCTCAGGCATTTTTTTCATAATTTAATCTGCTACAGCTTAAACATCTGGGGCATGGGCTTATGTACACAGGGCAAAGTGGCTGACTGCACCAAATCTGGTAGGATGCCAGCGCGATCTCTGCTTGTGCATAAGTGAAGTTGACATACAGCCTACTCGTGGCGCACCTGGATAGCCATCACAACAACCGTTGTGTGGTGAACTAAGGTATGCAGCGATCCCCCTCTGCCCGAGGGTCAAATAATGGGGCTGGCCTACCAGTTGTAGGTTGTGCGTGAGGCTAACTCCCTCACCACATAATAAATCGACGGTTACGAACCGACAACAGGCCTCGGATATGGACGGATTCAAGGTTGACGACCCCAGCAAACGATCAAAGGGCAATGATGATCTACGGTTCTGCACGTGGAATGTGAGGTCCCTAAACAGACCACGTGCAGCCGATGAACTCGCGGAGGACCTGGACTGTTACAAAGCAGATGTCACCGCCATCCAGGAGATGCGATGGGATGGGCCGGGCAAAAGGAAGATGAGAAACTGCGACATCTACTACGGTGATTGCTACAAAGAGGGAAGGCAGCGCTTATTAGGATGCGGGTTTGTTGTTCGAGGCAGACTTAGGCAAAAAGTCTTAAGATTTCATTATATCAGCGAGCGCCGCAAGGATGACTTTTATGATCTCCTAGAAAGAACATACGATCGATGCGCGCGTCATGACACTAAGATCGTTCTTGGAGATTTCAACGCAACGCGCACAAGGAAAAAAATCTTTGCAAGAGTCATCGGAAAACACAACCTGCACGACAACACATCCGGAAACGGACTAAGGCTGGTCGATTTTGCCTCGGGGCGCAACCACTCTGTCTCATCACGCGATTCCCACACCTCAACTTCCATAATGGGACCTGGCGGTCTCCTGATCAATCAACCGTCAAACAAATTCATCACATTGCGATCGACGTCAGACACTCCTCCAATATTCTCGATGTCCGAACATTCCGAGGAGCAAACATCGACTAGGACCATTTCCTTGTTGTAGCCAAGGTAAGGATGAGGATATCGAGAGAAGTACGGAGTCGAGAAAGAACATTACGGTTTGATGTCAGACAGCTACAATCGCAAACGACCGCTAGGAACATTGCGACCGAGTCTCCCTGATGTGCTGGGTTTTACGACAACAGCAAGCCTATAAGGCATCGCTGCATCGAACAACGAGAGCTGTGAGCTCGAGCAGAAGAGAAAGGAAGAGCATCGGCTTCCCATGAGAGCATGAGAAGCACCCGGTCGTGGAGATGGAGCGGTGTTACGACAGAAAGAATTGTCCGAAAGTTTTACCAAAAGGTAAAACAAGTATCAGGAAGATATAGACCTCGGACCGAACCCTGCAGGGACGAAAATGGACAACTAGTAGTAGAATCGCAGTTGATGCTGAGAATTTGGAAAAATCATTTCTGTAGACTGTTAATGGCAAATTCCGCTGTCTGGAAGAATGTTTCACTCAATTTGGACGTTGATGAACACGATTTCCTTCCGACGGACCTAGACGAAGTCAAGATAGCGATATTAATACTGTCGTCAAGCAAAGCTTCTGGAGCGGAAGGATTGTCCGCGGAACTGTTTAAAGCAGCTGGAGATGACCTGGTTGGGCGCATGCACCAGCTCATCTGCATGATATGGTCGGAGGAAAGCATGCCCAATGAGTGGAATCTAAGCGTCGTTTGTCCGGTTCACAAGAAAGGAGACCCCTTTGACTGCGCCAACTATCGAGGGATCAGCATCCTTACCATCGCGTACAGGATACTCTCTGCCGTTCTGTGTGAACGCCTGAAAGCCTTTGTCAACAACCTGATAGGTCCTTATCAGTGTGGTTTCAGGCCAGGAAAGTCCACAATAGACCAAATATTTACAATATTTTATATATTACTGCTTGCTTACGCGGACGACATTGACGTGATTGGACGAACACAGCGAGCCGTCAATGAGGCCTTTGCTGGCATTGAAGCGGAAGCGGCTGAAATGGGTCTAGCGATAAACCAGGGCAAAACAAAGTACATGCTGTCATCACGGAAGGACGCACAACATCGACGTCTCGGACAGAGCGTCATATTGGGCAGCAGGAACTTTGAGGTAGTCACGATCTTTGGTCCTGTTTGCGTTGATGGCTTTTGGAGGAGAAGGTTAAACCACGAACTATACGGACTGTACAGCGACATGCACCTAGTTAAGAGTCTTCGGATCCAACGCTTAAGATAGCTAGGTCATGTAGAGCGGATGGACACCACAGCTCGGGCCCGAAGAGTCTTCGACACCGAGCCATTGGGACAGCGCAACAGAGGACGTCCTCGCACTAGATGGCGCACACAAGTGGAAGGGACCTCAACCAACTTGGTGCGCGCAACTGTTGTCGAAAGATCGTGCTGGCTGGAGAGGCATGTTGGTTGAGGCCCAGGTCCACCCCGGACTGTAGCGCCAATCAAAGAAGAAGGAGAAGCTTAAGTATCTATATGTTCTTAATTCTAACCTACTGACCCAATTCGGGTACTCTAAGCTAATCTAATGTATTTACTAAATATGCCTTTCAGCTTAACCATGTTTTTGGTTTGAGTTTTTTAAGCCATTATGACAAATTATTCTTTTTTTAATTCTCTTGACCAAATAAATTCTCCAAAAACTTTGCTTAGAGCCCAGGCCAGTATTCTGATTTGACGAATAAGCTTGGTGGATTTCAGGGTGGCCTGCCTGACTTTACTGCCATATGTCAAGATAGGCATTACGATAAATGTGCTGGATTATTTTTTATAATTTTTATTGCTCGGGTATAGGGCGAATATAGAATTCTTGACTCTTTCTAAAACGTTTGGTTTCCATTTAGTGTCTGTCTAGTATAACCCTAGGTATTTCGCGCTGTCTGTTAACGTCAGGTTAGTGCCTTCAATTCTTGACATTCTGATTTGCGGAATGACCCTTTCGTTGGTGAAGAGTACCATACCAGTTTTTGTCGGTTTATTCCTTAGCCACATAATTTCGCTTATTTAAGGAGGGGTTTTATGCTGTTTTCAACTAGTTCACTGAGAGTCGGGAGGAATTTACATCAAGAATTTTATCCCCACGTTGCCGGCGTATGCGATTGCTGGTTCTGGTTCCCGATAGTCTTAGTTCATCTAGGATTTCATTAATAACTAGAACTCTCGCGGCAACGGTTTTTATGTTTCAGTCTCTTAGGGTGAAGGGCACTGGCCTGCGCATACAAATTGTTGATTGCTCTCAACTAAGCGAAATGCCAGCAAAAATCCCTGTAAATGCGCAGGTCAAGTTGACATACAGCCTCCTAGTGGCGCCATCTGGATAGCCTCTGCAGCAACTGCATGAAGGTGAACTAATGTATGCGGCGACTCCTTTTGCGGAAGCTTAATCTAGGACCCGGACCCCCAGGATCGCAATCCTTGCCTTTGACGCAAGACACTCTAGCAGCATTTTGGACGTCCTGACGTTTCTAGGCACCAACATTGATTCGGATCACTATCAATATGTAGCCAAGCTCCGAATGAGGATTTTACGGATCACGCGAAATCATCAAAATGCTGCTAAGAAATTCAACGTCGCACGGTTACTATCACAGGAGATCTCCCATCACCTCTTACTGAGCCCAATACCGCCGACGTCAAGTGCTGAGGACCAGTGGCAATACTGCCAAGAAGCCATCAGAAAAGCCTCAACTGATCTGCCATTTGTATTTGTATTTATTTATAAGCAACAATTTACATTGTTTACAATTGAGATGTGCATAGATATGTTTATTGTTAACCTTACTTATGAAAAATGCGATCTTACAAAAGAAAGGAGACGAAGGAAAAGCTAATTAAGAACCTTCATCCAAAATATCACAGTTTCGTATACTGGTGTGCGCCTAGAATTATTTTATAATACATATAATACCAAAGAACGTTTACAAGATAAGAAACAAGAGGGTTATCTGATATATTACATGAGTAGACAAATTTTTCAGAAAGTCGAGCTATTCTTTCCATTACCGTTTCAATTTTGGCTATTTCGTGAAGTTCTGAAGTTGAAAAATACCATGGTAGACTTGCAACTTTTTAAGGTGACAGTTGGCGCAGTTCCCCCAAACTGTCGCTGCGTAGCATATAATAGCTTGAAAGATAGATTTATAAATTATAAGCTTATTATCTGTGCTTAATTCAGACTTGCGACAGATGAATGGATAAAATACTTTAATGGTGTTGTTGACTTTACCAACGACATTATTTGTGTGATAGCCAAAAGTAAGTCTCTTGTCCATAATGACTCCTAGATACTTAACAAATGGTGCCAAAAAACAAGATTTTATTTTTCTAGAGAAAAAGATTGCTTGTGTTTTTAGAGGATTATTTTTAATTTTCTAATCTGAAACATATTTTAGCAGACTCAATATTCGAGCCAATCGAATCAGACGAATAAATGCATGTGTCATCTGCAGAATGACATCCAGAAAGTGAGGGAAAATCAGATGTATAGATGTTGTAGATAATGGGACCCAATACGGAGCTCTGAGGACCACCGAGAGAAATCCATTGGACATCAGGTGGAGTCTGGCTTACAGATACCTTAAAGAGATTATTTTAAGATTATTTTTATGAGGTACATAGGAAAATTAAATTGCATCCAGCAGAAGCATGCCAGTACAATTGCTTTTTGAAAAGGAAAGGGAATCAGGTACTTGTTCTTTCATTTTGTAACTTGATGTGAAGTACTATGATATGGGCGAAAGCCGAATTGTTGTGGCGGCAATATATTAGAATCTTCCAGATGAAGCATTAATTTACTTTTTATGATCTTTTCAAAACATTTATTAATAGAACTTAGGAGACTTATGGGGCGATCATTTAAGGGATCATTCAAAGACTTTCCTGGTTTGGGGATTGGGATAATTTTGACGCATTTACAGTCAGAGGGAAAGTCACCTATTTTGAGACATGCGTTAAGAGATGATTGCAAAATCTTAAGAGCCAAAGTAGGAAGGTATTTATTTATTATTTCCATTTGTCTAGGTCTCTCAGTTTATAGTTCCACTCAATATTTTTAAACAATTGTATCTCCTGCCTAATTCTTGTAGTAAGATACTTGGTCGCATGTTAGTAGTCATCTATCCTAAGCTGCTGCCATTTCCTGCGTACGCTGTTGCTAAGCTTAATGAGCTGTAGGATGTGTCTAGGAAGTTTGGTGAACCATTGAAACACAAAACCTTTGCAAGGAACAACTTCATCAACAGTGCTAAGAAATTGACGAGGTTAATGTTTCAAGTGCATGGTCAATGGTATCCGAACAGGCTAATCTGGTGTTTTCTTCGCCAAACGCGTTTCAGTACTGATGTATACCGTGACCAATCAGTCCTAGTAAAGTCTCTAACCCGAGTGGCACTGAAAATTAGTGACACTTCTTCTTCTTCTTCGTGTGGCGCTACAGTCCGGGGGGAACCTGGGCCCCCAATTTCGCACTCCAAGTTGGGTGAGGTCCTTCTCCACTTGAGTGCGCCATCGGGCTCGTGGTCGTCCTCTATTGCGTTGTCCCACTGGTTCGGAGTCGAAGACTCTTCGGGCTGGAGCAGTGTTGTCCATGCGCTCAACATGGCCTAGCCATCTTAGGCGTTGAATCCGTAGACGCCTGACTAGTCAACAACACCATTAAAGTATTTTATCCATTCATCTGTCGCAAGTCTGAATTATGTCGCTGTACAGCCCGTACAATTCGTGGTTGAATCTTCTTCTCCAGAAACCTTCAACGCAAACAGGACCAAAGATTGAACGCAGAACTTTTCTCTCGAAGAGACCAAGTTCGTCTTCATCCGCTCTTGAGATGGTCCAAGCTTCCGCGCCATACAGCAGGACAGGGATGATCAAGGTCTTATATAACGTGAGCTTGGTCTTTCGAGAGAGGCTCTACTACTCAATTGCCTCTTGAGCCCAAAGAAACAGCGGTTGGCAAGAGTTATTCTGCGTTTAATCTCGGTACTGATGTTGTTCGTACTATTAACTTGGGAGCCAAGGTAGATGAAGTCCTTTACTACCTCGAAGTTGTAGCTGCCTATGGTGACGTTCTGCCCGAGTTGTCGATGTTGTGTGTCCTTTCTTGATGACAGCATATACTTTGTTTTGCCCTCATTCACCGCTAAGCCAATTTTTGCCGCCTCCGTCTCAATACCAGCAAAGGCTTCATTGACGGCTCGCTGAGTTCGGCCAATCACGTCAATGTCGTCCGCGTATGCTAGCAGTTGAACGGACTTTTGCAAGATCGTGCCTCTAGTATTGGCGTGTGAGTTTTGCACGACCTTCTCAAGTACAATGTTGAAAAAGTCACATGACAGCGCGTCGCCTTGCCTAAAACCTTTTTTGACATTGAAGGTGTCGGTGAGTTCGTTACCGACCTTGATGGAGCAGCGTGATTTCTCCATCGTCATCCTGCACAATCTGACGAGTTTGGCAGGAATGTCAAAACTAGACATGGCGTTGTTGCTCGTCTCTATGTACACTGTCATATGCGGCTTTAAAATCGACAAATAGGTGGTGGGTGTCGATCTGCATCTCTTGGGTTTTTTCGAGGATCTGCCGTAATGTGAAAATTTGATCGATAGTGGACTTCCCAGGCCTGAAACCGCACTGATAGGGACCTATCATGTTGTTGACGAATGGTTTCAGGCGCTCACACAGAACGGCAGAGATGATCTTGTAGACGATGTTAAGGAGACAACTATCCCCCGATAGTTGGCGCAGTCAAGGGGGTCTCCTTTCTTGTGGACCGGGCAAACGATACTAAGATTCCACTCGTCGGGCATGCTTTCCTCCGACCATATCCTACAGATGAGCTGGTGCATGCGCCCAACCAGACCATCTCCGGCTGCTTTAAACAGTTCCGCGCACAATCCGTCCGCTCCAGTAGCTTTGTTCGACTTCAGTCTCGATATCGCTACCTTGACTTCGTCTAGATCGGGGGGACGGAATTCTCTTCTATCGTCGTCCACCTCTCCATTTCCTCGATCGCGCGCTTCTCATGCTCCTTCTTTTTCTTTTTGAGAAGCCGGTGCTCTTCCCTTCTTTTAAGTTCGTAGAGCTCACGAACCGCTCTCGTCCTTCTATCCAGCGTCGCCTTATATGCTGCTAGCTTCGCTGAATGCGCCTGCCGACACTCGTTGTCAAACCATGGGTTTTTTCTAGGTGGCATTTTAAAACCCAACACATCGGAGGCAGCTTCTCTGATGGCGTTTTGACAACGGTTCCACTGTTCGTCGATTGTTTCGACTGGCAGGGTTGGACTCTCTGAGAGCTTACGGGAGACTCGATCGGAAAAGTTCCCAGCGGTCGATTGCGATTGTAGCTTTCCAACATCATACTGTTTTGGTCTTGCTCCACTCCGTTGTAGAATCGATATCCGAGTTCTGACCTTGGCTACAACAAGGTAATAGTCCGAGTCGATGTTAGCACCTCGGAACGTTCGGACATCGAGGACACTGGAGGAGTGTCTGACGTCGATCGCAATGTGATCAATCTGGTTGACGGTTGATTGATCAGGGGACCGCAAGGTCCCTTTGTTAATGTTGAGGTGAGGGAAACGCGTGCTGGCTACAGTGAGGTTTCGCCCTGTCACGAAGTCCAGCGGCCTGAGTCCATTGTCGGACGTGTTGTCGTGTAGGCTGTGTTTTCCGACGACTCTAGCAAAGATTTCGATTAGAACGATCTTGGTGTCGTAGCTGGGGCACTGATCGTATGTTCTTTCTAGAAGATCATAGAAGTCATCCTTGCTATCATCGTCTCTGTCCTCCGTTGGGGCGTGGGCGCAAATTAGGCTGCTGTTGCCGAATGTTGCCTTGATGCGGATTGTTGTGAGGCGTTCGCTTATGTATCTGAAGCTTAAGACTTCTTGCCTAAGTCTGCCTCGAACAACAAATCCGCATCCAAACAAGCTCTGCCTTCGCTCTTTGTAGCAATCGCCGTAGTATATATCGCAGTTTTTCATCCTCTTTTAGCCCGGCCCATCCTATCGCACCTCCTGGATGGCGGTGATGTCAGCCTTATAGGCTTCTAGGGCCTCCGTAAGTTCATCGGTTGCACGTGGTCTGTTAAGTGACCTCACATTTCACGTGCAGAACCAAAAATCGTTGTCCTTGTTTCGTTGTCCATGGTCGTCAGCAGTAGGGTCATCCGTATCCGAGGCTTGTTGCCGTCTCTGAACTATTGCGAGTTTTACACGGTGGGGAAGTTAACCCCACGCGAAACCCCCGAACCTGGAGGACCGGGTCCTGGTTTAAACCCCCGGACAAGGGGTCGCTGCATACATTGGTTCACCTCTAAGCGGCTGCAGTAGAGGTTAAAACAGAGGGCGCCGCGAGGAGGCTGTATGTCAACTTGACCTGTGCATTTACAGGGATCGTTGCTGGCATCTCGCCAAGTTGAGAACAATCAACAGCTTTGCTCTAGATGCACAGGCCCATCCCCTCCATTAGTGACACTAATACAGAACATTTGTCTGCTCGAAGTTGTTGTTCTTTTCAACAACTTGTGTTCTGACGGTTGGATTTTTGCTGCAATGATATTTTTACTATCACCGCGACACCACCTCCAGTTCTATCATTTCGATCATACCGTTAACATTTAGATTTTTTGATAGATATCAGATAACCATGTTTTAGACAATATTATGTTTGCACTTAAATGCAAATAAATTTCAGAGTTTTATTCCGAATGCCTCTTGCATTCCAAGTTATTATAATAAGACTCGCATTCATATTTTCTAACATTATATAAATACTTAATAGCGCTATGATATTGAATTGTTCAGATTTGTTACTACATTTACCTAACAATGTTGTCATCTCAAGAGTAAGGGAATTTATTTCTTCGAGAGAGAAGATATTATTTGTGACTTCCTTCCCATTGCTGTCACTTAGAGTACTTTTACACAAGCTAAATCCGAAAGCAAGCTTTTCCATCTTATTGGCAAGTGAGGTGAGCTATAGGAAAAGCTTGCTGTCCGATTTAACTCGCGTCAAATAGTCTTACGTGATCACTAGCTGTGTTCTTCCATGAGTTGTTGTTGTTATTCGATTTTTGTTGTTGTTGCTGCACTGATAGAGGAGTACTTGAAAGGAATGTAATTTGCGATTTGGATAAGCGCCGAGCTGGGGGAAAGCTTGGTTCCTTGGGAAACACACGAACAATCGTCCGACTTGTGATGGGCCTTACAGTCGGCGAACTTAACAGCATTTTTTTCGCTGCAGTTCTCAGTGCAATTTCTCTCTCCATGACCAAACATTTGGCAGTTGTAGCACTGCGTTAATTTATTTTTAGCATAGTCCCACTTAACTTGGGTCTTGAATGGGAGCGTACGTTTTTCTTAAGTTCATGCAATTTAATTGAACCTAGCTCAAGGAAAACTATGTAAAAGACGTTGACATAATGATCAATGTTTTTCTTTATCATTTTGATATTTAGGCATTTCAACCGGAGTGTTATGAGTTCTTTCTTAAGAGTAGCTATGGGCAGCTCATCCAGGCAATACTGTATGACCTTGAAGGATTTGGAGATGGGAGATCGTGCGTAAAATATTGTCATTGCTCACTTTTGAGAAGATCGCACACTTAATTGTGAGTATTAATGTCTTCACAGATAATTTTGATACCAATTGACACTTTTTTCGTGAAGTAATTCGATATTTGTTTCTCTTTGAAGAGCTTATGGACATTTTCGTTAGATTGAAGGAATACAATCACAGATGGAATTTTAACGCGTTACTCTTCACTTTTTCTAACAATTTCATAGAATTCCACATCAATATCACCTGGTAGAAGAATTACAGCCGGTGCTGGGAAGTTGGAAAGACCACTTCGGCAGACTGTATAACGGCGAGGACGTATAACCCATCCAATATAAGCGATTATGGGCAAGTGACGGCAGCAATCGCCAAACTGAAGTCCAATAAGGCTGCTAGTGCCGATGGACTGCCCGCCGAGCTCTTCAAAGCAGCTGGTGATGATTCGGTAATGTGCATACACCAACTCATCTGTAAAATCTGGTCGGATGAAAGTATGACCGCCGGATAGAATCTCAGCATCGTTCACCCGATCTTAAAGAAAGGAAACCCTCTAAACTATGCCAATTATAGAGCGATAAGTCTTCTTAATATAGCCTATAAGATCTATTCTGCCGATCTGTGTAAACGCTGGGAAACCTTAGTTAACAGCCTGATTGGTAAATATCAGAGTGGGTTCATGCAAGCGAAATCCACTTTTAACCAAATATTCACATTACGACAGATCTTGGAATACTCTAAGGCCGTGTATGACAGTATTTATAAAGAGGAGCAGCGCCTTGTCTAGTTTTGGCAGCCCTGTATCGCCCGATAACTCCTGATGATCCGTCAAGGTCGGAAAAGATTGTACTGAGACATTTGATGTCAGAAAAGGATTTAGACAAGGCGACTCACTGTTATGCGATTTTTTTAACATCATTCTTGAGAAGATCGTGCGAAACTCAAATGTCAACACCAGAGGCACGATCTTCCACAAATCTAATGACATTATATCATCGGAACAACACTACGGGCTGTCAGTGGGGCGATTAATGAGTGTGAGACAAAGTATATGCTGTCTACGAAAAAGGTCCCCCAACACCGACGTCTTGGACAAAGTAGTGAAAGGCTTTGTCTATTTGGGCTCCGAAGTTAACACTCCTATAACTCCTATAACACCTTGATAGTCCCAGTCCTGCCGTATGCTTCTGCGCCATGGACACTAACTAAAGCGGATGAGGATATTATTGGTTGCTTCGAGAGAAAAGTCGAATTGTCTTCGGTCCCGTATGTACGGATGGTGCTTGGAGGAGGAGACTGAACGAGGAGATGTACGGTCGTAGTATTTGCGTTATTACATATGTGCATATTCTTTGACAAGGGATTTTCAATCACAATAACTACTTCATGGAGTGCGGTTTCTACGTTTTTTCTACGCCCTTCATATATTCATAATGTGAACAAGAAATTGTGGAGTGCGGGAGACTGTTACGTATTCTAGTTTCATATTGATGAGCTTTTCAAACGTCTACAAAACGAAGAAGATAAGACATATTGGTCTAAAGACTTTCGCTGCACAGTAGCTAGCTTTGTCTGATTTATGAATGAAAACTACTTTGACATCCCTACATGTAGAGAGAATATAATCATATGCTAGGCTGCCTTCGAAGAGGATTTTTAGTTAAGGAGTGATAAGGTCCTAAGTCATGTTGCAATAGACTGCAACTATGGCTATATTCCTATCGATTCCCGGTGATTTCTAAGTGTGAAAGCAATCGAAGGCTCATCTAATCCTCCATTCATTGACAATGTCACATGAATGCTATGGAATTTCACATAGTCCGTTGATTCGGGTTTCCTCTTGTTTGCCTGAGGAATCACAGCTTCAACCGAGAAAGTAATTAGTCTATGGTCTGAGAACGATGGAGATCCTAATATCTTATAGTGATTAATCGAGAGTGTGGATGATTTGATGCTAAGGGTCAGATCAATAACCTCTTGTCTATTACTGGTAAAAAAAGTGGACTTAGTTAAGATAATCGATATCTCTGCCGTTTGAATCCGAGTTGCCCCATATAGTGTGATGTGAGTTTTCATCACAAAGCCATGCTTTTTGTATAAGGGCCTCTCCGCTGTAATTAGGAAGACTAGGCTGGCACTGGCCACCTTGCAGTGCTGAAGATAAATCTGTACCACTTTCATTGCGGCCAGATGGTTTTGTATTCTTCTTGTCTCTAGTTGCCAGGATTCTCAGTCTACATCGAGTTATTCCGACTCTGACTTTGAACAGCGATTTGCAGCTAAGGAGAATGTTAACATACATGCCATTATCCAAGTTCTCACTTAACAATACTAACATCTACACTAATCAATAACTTTGTGCCGAATTCTGCCAGCAACAGGAGGTAGGCCCATCTGCCCATCTGCCCATCTGCCCATCTGCCCATCTGCGGCTTCTCCATACTACAGATTGTCATTGGGTGGACGGCAAACGGCTTTTTCCTTTATATGCTTGTTACAGAAGTTATGTGCTTTCTCTCCTTGACTTCTTATCTTTACTTAGCAACTTTTTTAAGCAAATTTGTTGTTGTTTTCTTCTTCTTGTCAGGGCGGCGACCCATGAAGGGTCCGAGCCTGAGCAACTGCCATAACCTACGGTCCTGGGCACGTTGCTTCGAGTCATCAAGCTTAAGCTGTCTTGCATCCGCGGTGACTTGATAGATGAATACCGGTGTTTCGGTATTACTCTTACTTTTAAGATTCTTGTAGAGAATGTTCTTGGTCTTTCGAGTGAAAAATTTTACGTAAAAAAATTAACCATACCACTGTTTGATTTTTTTGTGTTTTTTATTTTATCCATCACAGATCACCAAAAAACACTATGCTCTCCAAGTGTAAACTCTCAGTATCGTTTTACACAGCAGGTATTTACTGCGCTACTAAGGTTCATCATCGCCATTTGTCAACAAATTATCAACAAGCAATGTAAAAACCACCACCACAACTCTATGTGAGTGACAAACCATGGTCAATTTCATTGCAAAGATCATTGAATGTGTTTGTGCACCTCGTAATGGGTTCATTACCAACATATTAACAGAATCCAAAAGACGAAACCAAAAAAATAAAATGCTCAAGCCGAAAGGCATTACTAAATTTAGTTTGTATTAGCTTAGAGTACCCGTATAGGGTCAGTAGGTTAGATGTAAGAACATTTGTCAAGTTAGATACGCTAGTTTTAAGCATTTTTGTCTAGCATGTAAGTAAATGAATTTGAAAAATAAAAAAAAATGAAAAAAATGGGTTCATTACAACGATAGTTGGCTCTATGCCTCTTATCGGATAGTGAGATTCTCATCCGAAAAGAACTTTGGGGAGCGTATATATTCATGAGAATAATTAATTATTATTATTGGTATTATTATTATTATTATTGTTATTATTATAAATCCAGCCGATACAGATCCTACTCCCTTGAATGGAAGTCGAATTGGTTTACGGTGAAGTGAAAATCGAGACTTGGGATCCCGTATCGAGTAAAACGCGTACAAGTTGGTACACTCCATGCTTGTCTTGAATCCGAGCGACAGAAGTTGGCAAAATAGCATACGAATGAGATGATTCAAGCGAATGGTTGACTACGAATGAAGGAATTGAAGGACCTGATGGTGATGGCAACGACTTTAGAGGGTGAATGGAATTTGCTCGCGATTGATTCAACAAGAGTTGAACTTGCAACTGAAGCATGCACTAATGAATGGTGTTTTAGATAGATAGATAGATAATTTATTTCCGTATAAAAAGTTTACATTTGATTTAGTTTATCGCACAATATATATTACAGAGATGTGATGAATTATGTATCTTTCTTCTGAAAAACGTTTATATTTATATTTTAAGTTTTATATTTTTGATGGAAACTGTCGAAAATTGAAGGAAAATACGAGAAAAACCTCCAATAAGAGAAAAAAAAAAAAAAAAAAATATATATATATATATATATATATAAAAATATATTTTTATATACGTAAATAAAAACAAAAAAAATTAGTATATAAATATATAAATAAATAAACGAATAAATAGATAAATAAATAAATAAATAAATAGATAAATAAATAAATAAATAAATAAATAAATAAATAAATAGATAAATAAATAAATAAATAAATAAATAAATAAATAAATA
Organism: Eristalis arbustorum; assembly: GCA_916610145.1. Taxonomy (NCBI): domain Eukaryota; kingdom Metazoa; phylum Arthropoda; class Insecta; order Diptera; family Syrphidae; genus Eristalis; species Eristalis arbustorum. Next base: position 77,696,248 of record OU744316.1, on the reverse strand, counting down.
AATAAATAGATAAATTAATAAATAAATATATATGTAAATATATAAAATAACTAAAACAAAAATGTACAATGAAAACAATATACATCAAAAAAAAAGAAACAAAATATATATGTATGTTTTAATTATTGATACACAAGTCATTAATTAAGGATTATCGGCCAAAGCGCATGAGTTTATAAATTTATTTGTTAATTTTAATATTCGTGTAGTGATAGGGTCAACACCCGCCCTTTCATGCAGTCTTGAAGTAGGGAAATCATAAGGTAGATTAAACATCATTTTAAGGACTTTGTTTTGAGCCACTTGTAATTTCCTAATGTGGCACTGTGCGGATTTTCCCCATACCGGGCATCCATACAAAAGTATAGCTTGAAATATGACCTTAAATATTATGCTTTTGTTTGATGTAGATAATAACGATCTTCTATTGATAAATGGATATAGAACTGTCGTTGCAATTTTTACCTTATTTACGGTTTGTGTGATGTGCTCACGAAAAGTTAATTTGGAGTCTAGATATACACCTAAGTACTTTACGGAGTTTCGCCATTGTATATCATTTCCATTTACCTGCAAGCTACTGGAAGGGAGAAAACAAGCTTTTCTTTTTCGGCTGAAAAAGATTGCTTGCAATTTGTCTTCGTTTACTTTAATTTTCCATTTATTGCAGTAGCTAAGTACAATTTCTATCGCAATCTTAAGATTGGTCTCAATAACAAGACCAAGCTCGTGCGACGAAAAAATAGCTGTGTCATCAGCATAAATCGCTGTTTCACATTGAGGTATCTTTGGAAAATCAGATGTATACAGGATATACAATATGGGGGCCAAAACAGAACCTTGCGGTACTCCGGTATTGTAAAAAACTATGTTAGAAACACCAGTGTTAACATGCACTTGAAAACATCGATTTGACAAAAAACTTAAGACAATATTACACAGGTAAGATGGAAATTTTAGGTTAATCATTTTGTATATTAGACCGTAATGCCACACACTATCGAAAGCCTTTTCGACGTCAAGTAGCACCATGCCACTTGATTTTCCGCTTGATCGATTTCTTTTTACATAATCACAAATTCTCTTGACTTGATGTGACGTACTGTGATAAGGTCTAAAGCCAAATTGCTCATTCGGAAGTATGCGTTTCTCATCAATAAATTTCATGATCTTCTCCTTAAGAACTCTTTCATAAATTTTACTC